>VZTT01064969.1:8470-32792 GCA_013400855.1 Buphagus erythrorhynchus | reverse complement strand
CTACATGTCCCCAGAGACCTGTTCTTTCATTTCTCCAGGTATCACTCACTGGGCCAAGCTGTGGTTCACCTTTGGACTGTGTCCTATGTCTCTTACTGCTGAAGCCAAGGCAGCATGTGTGCCTGGGTCTCATCTTGGCATTTCCAGCCACAGCAGTTCCAAAACTCTTTGAGGTTCCTCAGTTTCAGAGTCTTGAAGTCCTTCTCAGAGGTCTGTCTTGATTCACTGCTGGCTCTGGGTGGCTGGAGCACAAAGGTGTGCAAACAACTTCTCCTTTCAGATATTGTGTAATGTAATCACAGCATTTCACAGAATCACAAAATTGCTGAGGTTGAAAGGAAGCTCTGGAGGTTATCCAGTCCAAATTTGTGCTCAAAGCAGAGTCAGCTATAGCAGGTTGCTCATGGCTGAGTCCACTTTTCTTTTGAATATCTCCAAGGACTGACTCCATAAACACTTTGGACAACCCGTGCCGGTATTCAAACATCCTCACAGCAAGTAAATGCCTGTCTTATGTTTACATGGAATTTCCTGTATTTCAGCCCATTGCATATTGCCATATTACCATTATACCATGTTACACACTGAAATTCAATGTACAATGATACTTTTGTGCACGCTGTTGTCAGAATAATCTCTGTCTGTCTGATCAACTTGTATTTATAACAAAAACACAACACTTAATATTACATTTTCAGAGGAAGCAAATATATTTATTCATGTAACTACTTGCCCAGTAGCTTAAACAGACAATGTAAGAAAAAAATAGCTTGGACTTTTTAAAATAACTTATGATCCACAATTAAAATTTCTATAGAATTTCAGCAATTTTATGCAGCAATATAAAATATGATTCTTAATCTAGTTTGTGAAGATATCTCACTATTTTATACTGTCATGAGGAATAATACAGTTGGATACAGCTGCTGAAGTTTTTTTCATTCTTCTAAAAGGAGGAAACCAAAACTACAAATGTCAATTAGCAATTTTTTCTATATTCTGCATTGCCATGTTTGGTGCTATATTCTTAGGGTTAGTGTCACATTATACATATAAAGAAGCACTTCCAGACAAGATACACATGGCATCCCCCATGATCAAAGGACTCCTTTCCAGAAGCCAGTATCTCTTCAGTTGAGAAAGTCTTCTCATTATATAGGGTAGGTTTGTTCCAAATGATGCAACGCTCTGCCAGATCAGCAAACTGAAGCAATATGGAAAAGCTCTGTTGTGTCCCATCAGTTTTGTGAGATTACCACCAAGCTTTCTCTTCTCCATGAAGAGAAACAGTCCCAGCTCTCTCAGCAACTCATATGACAAATTAGCAGTTCCTTAAACACCCTAGCAAACTTGCTCCCATATGTCCATGTCTCTCTTGCACTGGAGAGCCCAGATGTGAAGAAGTGCGTGGAGCATCTAGGTGTCTCTCACCAGTGCTGTACAGAGAGGAAGAACTGACTTCTTCAACCTGCTGGCAACATTCTTCCTAATGCCATGCAGGGGCTTTATTTCTTTTTGTTACAAGGCTGCATAGCTGGCTCATGGCCAAGTTGGTGCCCATCTAGACTCTCAATACACTCTTTTCTGCAAAGCTGCTTTCCACTGGGTCAACTTCCAGTATGCTCTGGTGCATGGGAGTTGTTCTTCCTCAGGAATTCATACCTTCTTGAATTATATGGGACTAGTGTTGGCTCAATTCTCCTGCCTGTCCCTACCCCATGAACATCAGCACAACCTTCTGGTTTATCAACTGCTCCTACCAGTTTTTTTATCTTCCAAAAAGTTTCTGTGTGCACTTTGCCTTATCACCCAGGTATTAATGAAAATAATTAAAAATGTAGGACCTAGATTCATCCTGGGGCCCTCTAAGCATCAACACCACTGGTGACTGGCCTTCAGCTGGACTTTATTCTGCTAATCACAGCCCTTCAAGCTCCACAGTTCAGCCAGTTTGCAATCACCACCATCTATCCAGCTCATACTTACTCCATTTGTCTATAGGCATGTTACAGGAGACAGTATTGACAACAACTGTTGCTCTCCTCTCATCCACCAAGCCAGTCATTTAGTCATAAAACATCGTTGGTTCAGTCAGGCAGGATTCACACCTTGNTCACCCCTTGTAAATCCTATGTTGGTGCCTCCACACTACCTTCTTGTCCTCTCTGTGTTTGGACATGGCTTCCAGGATTAGTTGCTCCATCACCTTCCCAGTGACTGAGGTGCAGATGCCTGATCCAGGGTTCTCTGGATCATCCATCTTGTCTTTCTCCAATATAGAGTGATATTTGGTCTCTTTCGTTTTGCAGGAACCTCCCCTTGATGCCTTAAGTTTTAGCTTTCATGTTATACAGATTCTGTACTGCATTAGTATATAACTCTGAGCTTCATATAAAGTGTTAGCAAGTTCTCTTCACAGTTTAGTTAGGCAAAACAATCCTTTTCCAGCCCGAGAACCAAGGACACCATTGCAGCTTCAGGCCCTAAAAGTGTAAACAACAGTGGATTGAGGAGAGAAATCTGGGAGGATGGGACTTCATAACCTGGAGCTGTAATTGGACAATTAACCCCAACATGTAAATGGACCAAAACTTACAAAAATGTGAAAAATGTGTGACCCATCATCCATCTTGGATGTAGCCTCAGCCAAGCTCTTGTACTGCCCAAGGTGTATCCTTTGAAGGCCTTTTAATAAATACCTACTTTATTCCTTTAACACTGTCTAGACTCTGCTCTAGGTAGCCTCTCAAGGCATCATGCTGTATGCCAGCATGAAACATAATCAAGAATGGCCCTACAAAGACATCAGCCAGCTCTCTCACCAGTCACAGATACATCTATCAGGTCACACAGATCTGTCTATTTTCAGTTTCCTGAAGTATTCCTTAACCTGATTGACCTTTACTGAGGGTAAGTCTTCCTTGCTTCAGGCTTTCTGGTGGTTCTTGGGAATATGGGATTCCTGAATAGCGTCCTTACCCATAAAGACTAAGGTGAAGAAACCACTGAGCACTGCAGCTTTCTCCATGTTTAGTGCCACCAGCTCCCCATCACCATTCAGCACTGAGCCTAGCTTTCCCTAGGCTTCCTTTGCTGTTGATATGCCTGCAGAAGCCCTTCTTGCTGCCTATTACATCCCTCACCAGTTCCAGCTGTCGATGGGCTTTGGCTTTCCTAATCCATTTAATGAAACATTTACCACCACAGTGAAAGGAATTTCCTTCATTTCACTGAGACCAGTCAGATTTATGGGCTTAAAAATGCTAATAAGACTATGCCTGTAGTACTGTATACTGTGTTAAAAAATCTCTAACCCTTCTAATGACAGCACTATCATTAACTGTGCTTTCCCATTATAATTTATTTTGCCAACAAGTCTCTCAGAAATCTGATTTTCCATACTTCACATCTGAACTCAGTACCCTTTTGAATGCCGCAAGTGTGATCTCTTGCTGCTGAACTCTCTTTGAAGCATTTGCCCAGGCAGGAAAAAAATTATTCATGTGATCCCATATGATTTCAGACTGGCCATTAAAGTCTAAGCCCATTTGAGGAGGTGACTGAAAAATTTTGAAACCCGAGGGAATGGGTTGAGGTTTTGCTATTGACCTGATTCTATAATGAGACAAATCACTGCCTTGCTTTCAAAGCCTTTCCAAATAAAGTATGAATCAAACCTGAACCCTTATATATTACAGAGGATTTTAGCCCTTACTTCAGGGAAGAGGAACAGGGTTTCCCATGTAACTACCTTTCCATATTAACATTTGGAAGTAAAATATGTCTACATCTTATGTGAGACATGCCTGAAAAGCTTGTAGGAAGTCTTCCAAGAAAATTCTGGTGTATTTCTTTCATTATGGGATGTTTCAGAAATGAAGGAAACAGGGCTCCTGTTATAATTAGGATTAAAAATTTGGAAGAGAGATATGGATAACATACTTTTGTCCCACAACAAATCAGTGACAGACCATATGTACTTCATGGTCTGTCATGCACAAGAGCCATTGAGAGCTATGGACAGACAGTTCAGTGTAGAGTTTGGTTCATGTTAGGCCATGTGCAAAACTCAAAGGGAAACTTTGGTCAGGTTGTCTGTCCAAAATCAGAAAGAATTAGAAGGAGAGAGGGACTCTTGATATTGAGTGCTGCTTTTCCTCAGCTCCTTGGAAAATGAAGGGAACAGTGAGCTCCAGAATAATTCACAGGCTGAAGGTGACAGTGAAGTTTTTGGAGTCCCACAGTTCTGGGTTGGGAATGAATCTGGGATTGAATATGTAGCCAAAACTACAGAAACAAAGAGTATGGTTTGGGAATCTGGTTTAGCTTCTGAGGACAGCCACATGGAATGGCTCACATCCGTACAGGAAAATGCTTTCTCACTAAAATGGTGTAGTATAGTCCAAAATTGCACCAGGGAGAATGCAGAGAACTAAACAGCATGGGTCAAAGTCAAGCTTCTGGTTTCTTTTATTAATATAGTTTAAATTTGGGGATGGTTATGGTTTAAACTTGGTAGGAAGCAAAGCACCACACAGCTGCTTGCCCAGTGTCCCACGTGGATGAGGGGAAGAAGGATAAAAGTGAGAAAAGTAATTGAGATATGAACAGCTTAATAAGAAAAGAAAAAAAGAAAAAAAAAGTGGAAAAAACTAACAAAGAGAGAGGAAAAAGCAAACAAACCTGTGAAAAACAAGTGATGTAAACGAAAGCAATTTCTCACCACCAACAGACCAATGCCAGCCCCTGAGCAACAGCAGTTGCCACCATCTTCCACCATCCCAGAATTAGAACTAAACATGATATAATATGTTCTGGGATGTCCCCTTGGTCAGCTGGGGTCAGCTGCCTCAGCTGTGTGCCCTCCCAACTTCATGTAGACCCCCAGTCTATTCTCTGGCAGGGCAGTATGAGACAGAAGAAACATATTGATGCTGTGCAAGCACTGTTCAGCAATAATGAATGCATATCTTTATTATCAGCACTGTTTTCATCACAAATCCTTAACACAGTTCCACAAATGATATTATAAAGAAAATTGTCTCTATCCCAGCCAAGCCCAGTCTGGGGTTGCTGGCCTGTCTGCCATTAGCGTGGTTCCTACAAGAGAACCAAGGTACTCTGGACCAATCCAGAGAGAAGACTATTCATGATTATAGTCTTTAGATTGTATTTTTAAATTTAATTTTTAACTACGAAAGCTGTGGATTTTGCCAGTGAAAGGTTTTCCTTTGTCTCCAACGTAAAAGTTTTTCCTGGCAATAAGTTGATAGCAGGATTTTTCAGCTTCTGTCTTTGAAATGAACCCTGAACCTGTGACAATGATCTTCAGGATCATCGTCCCTGTCCATGTCCTGGAAAAATGACTGAGTAAAATGGCTGAGTGCAGGAGATCTTGGTGCCTTCCTCACCAGCTGCAGAGCTTTCTCTCAGTATATGTACAACCACAGCTCCAGTTCTCCCATTTGTACAGAGAGCATTTTGCAGCACATACACATACCTGTGCCCCATACACTCAATTGCTTTTGTCAGTCACTGCTTCTCAACCCACTCCTGAGCCACTGCACAGAGCTCAAAGGAGGTGCATACACTTGCATTCCCAAGGGGATTTTAGCAACTTATTCCCAGTTAAGCCAACACTTTAAAAGAGCAGAAAGATGGGATATGATTTATGAGGTCTCCTCTGGCTTTACCTCACTCCCTAAATCTCCTCCATGTTATCTGTGAAGGCTCAGACCCTCAGGACCAAATGGATGTTGTTTTCCCACTGTTTTCTTTCAAAGTCAAGCTGTGGAAAACAGTGCCTCAGTATAGGATAAACAGCAAAGATTTCCCGTTTGAAGAATTTATTTTTAAAAAACACTGTTGCCAATTAGTACCCAAAATGAGTATTAAGGAAGAATGAAGGGGGAAAATACAACAGCACTGCTGAAAGGATACGTTTTCATGTTCATAGAAAGTTTAAAGCTAACAACTAGGAAAATCAAATTAGTACAGACATCTGGAGAGAGGGGAAATTGTGTTTCTATTGTGCAATGTTAATGCCTTAAAATGTTTAAAACAACAGGGCTGGGGATGTGAGACTTCATTTAATTAACATGCTAGGAAACCTTATTATCAAGTTGAATGTGAATTCTTCTTGATATTTTACTCGCTCCATTGCCTGAGGCTGGCTACAGGAGGCCTTATCCCTATTTTCCTGTAAAAACTACTTCCACATTCCACGTCCCAATTACTCTGAAGGGCATACCCAAGCTCCCAATAAAATCATGCTTGGAGTCTTTGCTGACTTCTAAATTCTATTCTACATGTGTTTCTGATCACAAAATCAGATTTCCAAATGTCAAAATTATACTTTGAGTGGAGACTGAATAATAGTTTAAGCCTTTTTATTTGTGTAGAAAGCCGAAAATGAAAATGTGAAGCACCTGAGAACTCCCTAAATTGCTTGCTTTATTCCCACTTGGAGCAGTGTCCTGAGACCTATTGTATTGCAGTTCATCTACACTTCATGTTGTAAACACCGAGGGGGCAAGGGCTGCTCAGATTTGCCCGGTGCAACATCTCCATCACACTAGTGGGGACAATCCACTACTGCCTTTGTTCAAAGAAATCATTAAACCAAGAATAATTCAGAATATTTTGGTTTCATGGTCAGGCCTTGTTAAGGTGAATCTAGGTAACCCATTCCTCTCTGGTTAGCACCTATGGCCCTTGTTTTGGCTGTGGAGGGCAGACTGTCTGCTTATGGCAAGGGGGGAAAAGAGCAGGTAAGCTGGAAGCTTTTAGTCAGGTCTTCTGTTATGGGAAAGGGATAGCAGTGAGAGGGCAGGATGGGGCACAGGCTTTCATTTCACACCTTTGCTGACAGCAGTTGACAATGGTGGCCTTGGCTAGTGTGGCTGTGCCAGGGCTGCAGACAGGGCTCCCTGCCTGCACCTGGGCACAGGATGGTTTGGTATCCTCTGCACTTGCATGTGCTCAGCCACAGGAAAGGCTGAACAGGCTGACCCAGAGATTGGCCATGGATTCTGGTGCGGGTAGGAGAGGACCCACAGTCCCTTCCTGCTGCCCAGCCATCTACTGCTCTCTGCACAAGCTGTATGTCCAGACCCATATTGTCTATAAAATGGACGTTGGCAAGATTTTCAGAAGCACCATTTAATCTTTGTACACAAGGAGCCCACTCACCAATTCAGTGTGTTTCCTTATGTGTTTTTTGTTTAAATACTGTCCTCCCCACCCCACACCATCAACATGGATAATAGCAAACGATTTACTGCATGATATTCCCCTCTCAAGCTCCACTGCTTTTCTTCTGTCAGATGCTCATTGTAAATTCTTGTAATGTGAAACAGCTCACTGGAGCAGGGCTCCACATTTTCTCCTGTTTCTGGTAACTTGTGAGAAGTTGTCACTTCGTATCCAGGAGAGCTCCAGGGAAAGATGACAGACACCACAGGCTGCACATAGCAGAGCTGGAGGAAATGGATACTAAACACAATGTCATTTAGATTTAAAATAATAGCTCTTAAGTGTTCACTGTTGTTTGTAATAAATATATTATATATAAACTTTTGCTTGTGGCTGAAATCTAAACTATCTGTTTTAAATGAATGATAACATAAAACATGTCATAATTCCTGGTCCATTACTATTGATGCAGCACAACTTAACATTCCACAACATGGTTTGACTGAACCATGCATAGTCATGAAAAGGTGAAAGCATCTGAATGCCAAATGTACAACTTCTCTAGCCCTTGGTCCATTGCAGTTTAATAACAGCAGTTTCTGCTAGTCATCAATTGCTTCAATGTTATCCTTGGGACTGATTATTTATGGATCTGAAGATGTTCTTTCTTCCTTTGTAATGCAAGGTGGATAACCTTGACTAGGCTTTATGAGGGTTTAACTCTGGATCAGAAAGACTAAAAGCCTCAATCCACTTCTGTCCTTCCCTTTCCAGTGGAAAACTAAGCCCCCTTTATCCAGCCCTGTTCTGCACAGTCTGGCAGGAGTCTCTTTGCTTGGGGTCCGCTGCTGTTACTGGTGACAGTGGGTTTGCCTAAGTCTGTAGCTCATCACTAGGTGATCTGTTCAAATGGATCTGAGAAAAAACATCAAAAGAAGCTGAATGTCATATCCAGAAGCAACTGACAGCTGGGGTCATCACATACAAGTTTTTGCCAAGCAAAACTATTTAAGTGGTGAATGCTTGACTTGTGAAGTGATTTGTATCACATAATGACATCAGAATTCACTTATGGCATGAGCATGCTCTAGAAAGTGATCTTCAATGCAATTTAATGTAGAAAAAAATGGAGAAAAATAGGAGAAAAGAGGGGAAAGGAGGGGCAGAGAAATGGCTAAAAGACCTTAGCTTTTATTCTTTAGAAACAGAGGAAGTTCGTATGCGCCCTTGTGTACATTTGAAAGCTTCCAACGCATTTGATTTTTTTCTTCTGTGACAGCTAGTCTTATGTCAAGATGGGGATCTTTGGTCTCCTCATAATGAGCTTGTGGACGTTCAATTTATTGCCTATTACTACCTGACCTGGTTTTCCATTATTCATCATGCTGTCTGCAGCACCACCACAATGATTTAGACCATTTACAAATAGAGTAGAGGGAAGTGAATCTAGAGTTTAGTGTACAGAAGGATTTGTAGGCAAAGTTCAGATGAGGGAAGCAACAGAGAAGCTTTTCTTCTTAAAACTGTCTTAATTTGATTAAATTTGGCAGTTATTTTTCTGTCAAATGACACAGACAAACAACTCAACCTTTAAAATACATGTGATACCCAAATTGTGAGAGTATATGTGTATATATGTGCATGTATATAAAATCATGCACTTATATGTGTAACCATAGATATCTGCTTTCAGATTCAAATCCATCAGCATCCTTTTCTTTACACAAAGTTTAGTTAAAGCAAGGAGCTTGTGACCAGTGTACCAGTGGGCTAAAAACTGTGAGAAAAGTAAGAGGCAGAAAAGACAAACAAGGATTTTTTTTACCACAAAGGGGCAATTTACAGTTTAGGTAATCTCTGAGCCACAGTCTGAGAGCAACTGAAAGGTTTTATCAGGGAAATTATGGTTGCTCACTCTCTTGTTGTTACAGCCTTGTTGCCCACTCTGGGACAGGGACCAGTTATGTTTCTCAGCTGGGGAAGCAGGGATGTGCTTATGGTGTGTTTTCACTGTGCTTACCTGACAGCAGGATGCGGTGAAGATCCAGTTCTACAGCAGTCAGGAAGCTATGTGAAGCAATGTAAAGAAATGTGATACAGATGTGCTGTCTTTTAAAATTCTGATCTGATGCCAAGGCTGCAATTACAAGACTTAGCTCAGCTGCCCCAGTGGTTCTCTGGGACAAGATAGATTACATGTGGCATTTTGTTCCCAGCAGAGAGCTTGTGTCACCAATGTTAACTCATCCCTGTGAATGGAGCAGCTGACTGAAGGAAGGACTTGGTGGAATTGAAAATTCTGTTATGGATCCGCTGGATTCTGTGGTCTTGACCATGTGTCTCACAAAAGTCTCAGCACTATTTGTGCTAAAAACTTCACTTCGAGGACTTAGATAGTCTTAGATGTGATTCAGCTGAAACAGCCACTTCAGGTTATTGTCACCCCGTTCAAAGTGTGGTGGGAAGGCAAGGACTCAACTGAAACTAGACAAAAACATATAAAGAAAAGTGTATTTTCAAATGTTTCAAATGCAAACAAGAGAGAATATAAAGGAGAACTTCAAAAATGCCAAAACCTTGAGAGTCCCTGCAAGAATTAGAGGTTCTCATGCTGGGGCTCTGTGGGTTTGAATGAGAAATCAACATAAAATGAATATAAAACACTAACTTACACTACAACTGGCTCAGATTAGGCAGAGATTCCCTGAAATCCTATATATCTAAAATATTTTGTATATCTAGCTAGATACCCATTCCCCGGGACCACTATTTAGCAGGTTTATGAGATACTGGAAATGTCTAAGGGAAAATATCAGCCCTTAGTGGGAAAAGACCAGCAGCTTTTAATTTCACTCACCATCTGCAGCACATTCCATTCTGTCTTGTGAAACTGAAAACAAATTTGGCAGAAGGCAGTCATCTGATTTTCATGTAATTCAATAATTTATCATGAAAAATATTCATTTATAAACAATTACTTGTTTTGGAATGATAGCAGCTGTCATTTTGGAGTCTGTAGTTCCCCCCAATGGGGTATTTTTCTGAGTTTATCCGTCATTAAATCACGCAGTGTTCAATGTGTTTGGAATCTGGTCTGAATGCATTTTACAATGTGTTTATGTTTTGTTATGTGCATAATTTCGTTTTTGCTTTACAGACATGAAATCCAATATTGCCAGATGTAGAAATCTCTCTTTTCTGAGCAGCTCCTCTTGATACAACCCTTTGGCTTTCAGGAGGAATTCCCCCATACAAAATACCACCATTTCTGTTTTGCAGTCACGAATCTGCAACTACCCAAGTCACACACAATAAACAGCTCCAGCTAGAGTCCCTCCAGGCTTGACCAAAAGACCCATGTAAGCATTGCCTTTTGGAATTAGCTAAAAGCATGCAAACATTTTCTTTCATTACTGTCATGCTATCACAGGGTGAAAACAAGAAAACACCAACCCAGCAGAGAAGACTCACACAAGCTGCCAACCTCAGGCAGGACCCTGATGTTAGCAGCATGACTGGTGTTTGTGTGCATAGGAATTACGGTCAGGAATTCTTTAGAGAAGGAGCTTGACAGCATAATCTTTATGGTGATGTCTTTTCAGAAATAACAATTCTACAGTCTTATAGATATGATGGGAGAAGGTAATAAAAAACGAATTAGTTTCTCAGTAATAAGTACATTGGTTGGCAAATGATTGAACAGAAATTGGAGTTAGGCTATTGTGGGGCTTTATAAAATCTAAAGATTTTATAAAGATCTATAAGATCCCTCCCTTAAAGATCTAAGATCCCTCTCAAGGAGGTGATTTTCCTATCTTCTTGGTTATTTTACCTTAGAAAGGACTGTGAGGTATCACCTGAAGTCAAATTAGCTATGTCAAATCTGGGGACACCTGGGCACCCACAGAAGTTCCCCCAAAAAAGGGTCTTTTTTGGAGCTTAAAAACCATTATAAAATAATTCATTAGAAACTGGGATGAAACACACTCTTTAGAAAACATTTAAAATACGAGTGATTTGACTAACAAACTTTTCCATTTTCAGTTGACAGGTTTGTTGCTTGTGGCTTCACATGTGCTCAACTCCCTGACCACTCTGTGTTACTTTGGACTTAATTTCAAAATGAAGATTAGAAGTAAAAGGTTAGAAAACAAGCAAAGATTAGAGGATGTTTCCTGTTGAAAACTTCCTGTAAAAGCTGTTGTTATGGAAATTTAGCAATTTTACTATTAAAACACAGATGTCTCTATGGAAGCGCATATGAAGCAATGAAACAAAGATAAGAGCTGGGTTTTTAACACACTGGGAAGATGGACAACAAAAAGGGTTCTTGCTATTGACTCCCATCCCATTTCTGTTCAACACTTCAACATGCACTTAAGGTTAAGTATGTGCTGAAGTCCCAGTGTACGAACTGGCCCGGAGCCAGACATGCATTCAAACATCTCTCTGAACAGAGCAAACAACCACACATTTAACTACTCTGCCAAACTGGGCTGATACAATTTGTCAGATTCATCAATGCCTTGGGAAAAGGGGAAATGTAAAAGGGTAAACTTGGCAGCTGACAGCTGTTATATCTAGGCTGACTGATATTTGGGGAGAAGCTGCAATGCTCATTCATTGGTCAGTTCAGTGGGAGATGAAACTCAAGGCAGAGGCAGAACAACACATGCTGGAGGCAACTACCTTAAATTTTCAGGCCCACAACAAGCTCATAAATCAAGTGCAACCATCAAAAAAACCTTAATAAAATCCTAGCAACCATTGTGGACAGCTCAATGAACACCTCTGTTTTGCAGGAAGCAGAGATGCGGGAATCCAAACAAAATGTTAGGACATAGAAGGAAGGTCATGGAAAAAAAAGATGAAGTATTAAAACATAACTGAACCAAGAGTGTGGGATTTCACATTCATTTCTGGTCACCCCTTCTTCTGCCAGATGGCTGATGTACCTGAAGAGAAAAATGGAAACAGAAGAAACAGAGAGATTTAAAAGGTTTGTGGCTATTGGCTTATCAAAAGAAAAGAAAAAAAGAAAAGAAAGAGAGTGAAATGCGACCTACTAGAGATGCAAATGATGATGGGGAAAAAATCCATAATATATGACTTTTTACCTTTTTTTTTGTCACTGAACAAAATAGAAAAGGATCTTCCAGGAAACTTGCCAAAAGTTGAACCAATAGTTGTATACTACACCATTGTATTGAAAGCTAACCCAGCTAAATCTTTGCTTTTTAATTATAAGCTTCTTTAACCTTTAGATCTCATTGCTCCAAAATTTGTTGAATTTGAAAATAATAATTAAATACTACACACTGATGTGGATACTTGGCATAACCTAAACTGCTTAATATAGGATTTACTCCTGTGCTAGAAACAGATGGCTTCATATTTCTGTGCATAACCCAGCTCTTGAGAAGGGGGAAAGATTCTTTTCCTTGGAATAGAGTTGTTTGGGTTTTTTCCCATACTTGCTGACTACAGTCCTATGCATCTGTCTATAAGAATCTACTAACCAGAGGCTTCATAACAACCTGCATAACAAACTGTGATTGTTCAAATCCAGCATTTGCTGTGTGCCTTCCTTCCTCCATGGAGAAGACTTCCCAGCAAAACACTAGGTGGGAAACTAACTGCATTGGGCAACATCCTTGGTAGGCAGACATTTTTGGCCTGTTTGTTTATGTGTTCCCTCCATGCATCAGAAAGCAGCCATGAGCCATGGAAATGTACCTAGAACCCTAAATCACTGGAGCAAGGAGACTGACTTTTCTCCACATTTCCCCTCTTGTGATGACATGACTGACAGCCTAGCTGAAGTGGAAACATTCAAGAGTCAGGTTGGATGGGGCTCTGAGCATCCTAATCTGGTTGAATGTGTCACTGCTCACTGCCAGGGCGTGGGAATGGATGATCTTAAAGGTCTCTTTCAACCCAAACTATTCTGTGATTGCATGATTCTCTTCTTTTCTTCACCTCTCTTATGCTGTGTCAGAAAAGGTGTCTTTGCCCTCAGACCTGCACTAAGCACAGGACTCTGAAAATTAGAACTCTGAAAAACCAACTGCTATTTGGGTCCAGGTTCTCTGCTGTCCTGGCTCCACTGAACTGATGATGGTGAAGAAGGGCACCCAGTAACACCTGGCCATCACAGAGTACCTTCCACCTCTGGTGTGCTTTCCAAAGCTTACACCATGGATCTGCAGGACAGCCCTGTGGGCTATGCTGGCATTGCTGCTCTACAGAGGGTGAATAGCAAGTTTAGGTGACATGCCCAAGGCCTTGGTGGGGAGCACTTTCAGACCAAGGGGTAGTGCAGGGGAATCCCCACTCCAACAGTCTGAAGAAAACACCAGCTCTACAAGACTGGCCAGTTTTTTCCTAGGATTTGTAGGAAATTTATAACTACCTTTTGACATTCGGTGTGCCTGCAGTGTCAGCTTGGAAATTTATGAAATAAAATAAAAGAAAAACAAGCTTCTGGAGGAATGTGTTACATTTGAAATCTGGTAAGTGGCTGCTGGTGTTGCTAAGAATTACTGGTTTTAACAAAGGATTTCTATCAAATCCCCCTTCTCACCATCACATGCAGCAACCCAAAGGAAGAACAGAGGTGAACTGCCTGATTTATGCTGAGCTGGTTTATTCTGATATGTAACCAGCCTGTTTTTCAGAAGATGTTTCAAATGATTTGGTCAACCTAATTCAAATTTATATGAGAAAAACCTGTGAGAAGTAATAATTTTGGGGTAATGTAGAGTTATAAACCAGTCAATACTGGCTTCATACAAAATGCAGCCTTTCTTTACAGTGCTGAGTCAAATGAAATTACTGAAGTTTTTCAGCCAGCAGTAGACAACTTGCAAAGGCTACACAGCAGATGCTGCTGACAGTATTGGTAAGGGCTGAAGATGTACATCACAGCCTCTTCTGTATACTAGGGAAAAGCAAGCTAATCCCTTACTCTGTCACAGTAGTACAGCCTACTTCCCATTCCTGCTCCTACATCTACCCCAGTAAAGCTGTGGTTTTGGTCATCATCTGCTTTCTCCTCAGGGTGTAGGAAGAAGTGAGCACAGGGCCCTGCTCACTCAGATGCCAAAGGCAGGGAGGTCTTTCTGGCCCATGTCCTGCTTTGGCAGAACAAACATGAAGGAGGCTCTCTGAGATTTCTTCCTTTCCCAATTTTTCTCACTGGAGCTTATACTGTCTGGTGCTGTAGAAATCACATTGTAGAAGCAAAAGTGGAGAATGACCCCAGATATTCATATGGGAGAAACTGCATCTCTCAGGCTAGAAGGAGCCCCAAATCTCTGTGCTCAGAAAATCTCCTTACTCTTTGCTGGCCTGGCTAGATAAGTCTGGCTTATATTTTTGTATCTAGAATTTCTGGTTTTATGTGACTGCCAAATTTCAAAATTACAAACCTTTGATATTTACCTGTGTTTAGTTTTGTTCCTTACAACCCTTGAATGCCAGATTTGAGACCTGCCCAACTCTCCCTGTGGATTCCTGTATCCCCTGGGAACCAGAGCCTCTGTTAGTTCTGCTGCACCATGGGCACAAAGCTTCATTACACCTCCAACCCAGATCCCTGCCAGGCTTCCTCCTTCACCTTCGGTGGTTCCTGAGAGGTGGCAGCTTGTGTTATTGTGTGGAGAGTGCACACACTGATTTCACCAGGGCTCGTTGCAAAGATACCAAATCTTTCAAAGTGAAAATAAATTAGCCCACAACTGCTAGGCAAAACAGGCTTGATAAATGGAAGTTTTAGTCAGCAATGTTTAAAGTGAAATCAGTAAAGTGTGCATAATGATGGATGAGTCTAAAGATTTTTATTAAATACAATGGCCTAAAGAAATGTAGGAAGCTGTTATAAATGAAGTGAATGCTAGTTTAACTAAAACAACTCTTGTTTAGAGAAAAATGTTGGGATTTATTATCCTATTAGTTGCTTTTTTTTCTCCCCATTTTTTTTGTAAGGAGCAGCTCTCAGGGTGTCCCGGGCAGAAAATCAAATTCTCCATTTACCCGAGATGTTTAAAAAACATCCTCTTGAAAGTTGAAACTACTGAGTTTTTGATGGGACAACATAAATATATTTGAACTGTTGTCAGTACAAACTAGGCATCCTGAAAAGTGTAGTACATCTCCACTGGACATAATATTATTAATGTCTTTGAAACAACTCAGCATTTATTTTGAAATAGCAAAGAGGTTTGATTCACTTCCAAAAGGAGCTGTAATCCAAGAGTGTCTCCTATTATAATATTTTAAATGACTGGATGTACAGAAAGAAAAACACAGCATTTTCAGAGGCTCAGCTGATCGAAACATTAGTTTGGAAATGTCAGCTGGGGACCAGTTTACATTGTGTTGCTCTTCAGACTTGATGCCCCTTCCTTATTCTCAGATTAAAGAGGTTTGGGTTTACCAGCCCTTCAGCCAAAATACCAGTATAGCACCGAGGATGGGTTACAATGCATACTGTGTGAGTGCATGCTCTGATCTGCTCTCTTACCCCTTTGTAACGATCAGGTAGCCCAGAAATACCCCAGAGACCCTGCTGCAGTCAGCCTCTGATGCTCCTAACCCTACTGGACCTGCTCCCACCCTGATTAGAGTCAGTCATGCTGGAGAAGGGAAGAAGAAATGTCTGAAGCGTGGAAGTGTTCAGCTACCTCTAACTTTTCCGGTGATGTTTTAGGAAACAGGACGGACAGAGGCAAGCTAAACTAGATGTAGGTTAGATCATGCTCTCTGCTTTTTTCATCTTCCACTCCTCTCCTCCCTCCCAGTCTAACATGAAGTCTTGGTATTGAAATAATCTGCCTTTACAAATTTTCCTAGTATCACCCAAAACTTCAGAGTTCATTGCTTCACAATGCTGGATTCTGCTGCACATTTTGAACAGCTGAGTGTCGGATGGTTAAAACACTCTCAGATGGTTAAAAATGGGTTTTGGTCCAGTGTCAAACTATTGCCAGTCTGCTTTCATCATAGTGAGTGCTGTGAAATATGACTTACTAATGCTAAGGAAAAAGAAAGGAAAATAGTTCAAAAATTCAGAGGTAAATGACTAAATAAGGTTTGCAATGGGAGAATAGTTCTCTGTCCTTTTAGCTCTAAAGTATGTCTGGGAAAACTCCTGGCTCGAGAGTAATTTAGATGGCTTTTGAATGGACAATTCTGAGAGAAAAGTTAGCTGGCAGGAGTGGAACCTATTTTTTAGATTCAGTCCTATTTCCTTAAAGACATAAGAAGTCTCCAAACATCACCCAACAGGAAAAAGTGAAGTGCAACAAGACAAAAATTCAATTTCTTCTCCTGGTGCTGCCTTTTCTGGTGACCTTATGACTGATAAATTGCTCAGCATCAGTGATCTGATTGATAAACCTGAGGCTGGGGAGAAGTTCATGTGGCAAGAGTTGCCTGGGGACTGCTGAAGAGCGCAGGTGGCAATGAGAGAGGATCAGACCAGTGGAAACCCCTCAGTATCCTGGTGGACTGGAGAGCTGACAGGGCTCTGGGTCATGCCTCTCCTGCACATTTGTGATCTCACAGGCAAACAGTGACCAACAGGGTGTGTGCATACATGAACTTTCAACAATTAGCACCATCTAATCAAACCCCTTATTGCTTTAAATGTAAAGCTGCTCTGCAGCCGTAATGCTTATCCTTGAAAACTCTATGTATCTCACCTGACTTCTGTTCTCCAATATTAGGTCATATTTAAACTGATGGGACCAGCCAAATCCTGGCTTTCTCCTGCATCAACCAAAGACCTGGA
This sequence comes from Buphagus erythrorhynchus, assembly GCA_013400855.1. Classification (NCBI taxonomy): domain Eukaryota; kingdom Metazoa; phylum Chordata; class Aves; order Passeriformes; family Sturnidae; genus Buphagus; species Buphagus erythrorhynchus. The sequence continues at coordinate 15,805 of VZTT01064969.1, read as the reverse complement.
TTCTCCCCAGTCTTAGGATGCAGAAATGAAATTAAGTTCATGGGCAGAATAGAGCAGTGACACAACTGGCCAGGCTACACTTCTGGACTCTGCTAGATCAGAAGGCACATTTTTACCTCAATGCCTCAGTTCAGGCAGACTTAGGAAACAGTTTCTTGCATTCCCTGCAAAGTCTCCATGGTCTAGGCAGCATATCCCAATGCTTCCCTGGGAGGAAACATGATGGACTGATACCTGTGCCAGGAGAACTGTTCACACACAGCTCACCAACTTGAAACTGTCTAGGTTGGATTTTGCAGCTAAGCCCATTCACTTTTCAGCAATCTCTCCTTAAAATTGTACAGATACATAGAAAAGACTTAAGGCAGAACCCAAAGAGATGAATTGCATCCCCAAAAAAGACTTCAGTAGACACATGACTCTGACTTCAGGTATCCACCAAATGAGAAGGATGGCAAGCCCAGGACTGTGTTTCTGGAGATGGCCACCTAAGGTTGAATGAGCCCTAACTTCTCATACTTGATCCAAGAACTCTCTAAGCTTCTTAAATTGTGGCACTGGAGAAAATACAAAACTCTATATGGGCATAAGATGGAAATAAACAAGCAGCCAAATACAGTAAAAGCAGCATTTTCCTCTGTCCAGACTGGGTCACCTGCCTTTTCTTTATTCTCTTAGAATTTGGGGAGAGAGACCCCAAAATATATTGCATTAGTGACAATTCCTCCTAGAGCCAGCCCTTGCTGCAGCTGCTGGCTCTACAGGGCTGTTGTGAGCTGGCCCAGATCTGCACAGGCACCTGCAATTCCTGCTGAGTTTTCATTCCTGCCAGGCTCCAGCTGCTGTAAGGAGTAATTCCCATAATCCAGCACATCAGGACTATTAGCTCCAAGGTAAGCAGGTCAGAAGCTTGGGTTTCTGCAGCACTGCTGACATATGACCCTTTTGGAGCAATAATCCTTGGCTTGAGGCCCATGACTCAAGCTGTGCCTCAAGCATCTGGTGCATGTGCTGACCACTGAGGGTGCCTTGCTGGTCGAGGCTGGAGCTCACACTTGCAAGGCCTCTCAGGTGGCAAGATCCATCTTCATCTTCCTGCCAGGCAGGAGGGGAGATTGGCAGAAGAATCATCTTCTTCTACTCTGGTTTGACTGCCAAGGAGAGGTGCAAACCTCATGGCAGAAAGTTTTGCTCTTCTTCCTCAGGGAACTAAGAGAGGAGGTGAATAAGCCAGCCTGTAAAGAGGAATATTTGTCCTGGACAGGAGACACCAGTAGAAATACAAGGCCAATAAAATTAAACACTTGCCTTGAGCACAAAGTCTAGCAGTTTTCTTCCTTTCACACATGGCATTTACACAGTAATAACAAAATGTAGTCCCTTTCACCCTATGCAGATTAATGGAATTTACTAGCTAACAGCTGGGTTTTTTTCTTTTCATTAACATTGGTTTTAAAGCGTAATCTGAAATGAAAGAAGTAACCACATGTGTAAATATCTCAGCAGATCATAGCAGCATGGAGGACCCTGAGCACCCTACCTCCTGAAAGTGTCACCAGTCTCATTTAGAGATAGGGATACAGAGGAGGGCCAGAGTGCAGCCTCTGTTTTCAGCCTGGTACCGTGCAAACTCCAGTGCCATCTACTTATGGCCTGGCACAGGCAGGAATTTACCAGGACTCAATGGGCCCATTGGACCGGAGTGCCAGAGACGTGGATGGCTCAGCTGGGCAGACCTGGGCAGGGCTAGGGAAGGCAGCTTGTTTTTCACATGGGTCCTCAGCCCCAGGGCAGTCCACCTGTCCTGGGTGGACTTTGCTTCAGAGCAGCTTCAAGGCAACCCACCAACCAGATTTTCTTGAAGTGAATTTTAGTTAAGTAGCAAATTCTGTCTCCAAACCAGTCAAACTCACAAACAGTATGTTTTCACAGCCAGTGTCTAAACTCTTAAATCAACAGGATACTCAGGCATTTTTATATAGGCAACAGGGAATTTAGGAAGAAGCTCTTTCTGACATGGTCACTGTTGTAAATGCCTGCTGGGAGCAGCCTGACATTGTTGGGAATGAGAGAATTCTGAAGAAAGTGCTCTAGGAAGAGATATGAGAATCCAGCTAGATCAGTGTGCACTGTTAGGATTGACTTCTATTTAAGACTAAATGAAAAGAATCCTATTTCTTACTTTGGAAATATGCATTCTTAAATAATTCCCTGTCCACCTATTAGGAGCTCAACTCATTAGCTGTCTACATGTTTCTACATTCTTCTGGCAAGATTTAGACATCTCTGATCAAGACAAACTCTTAGCGAAAATTTGCCAAAGCTGTGTGTCTGTAATAATATCACTTCATTGGCAGCGGGGATTAGTACATATGGCAAAGTTCAAAGATTTGGCAAAGCAAGCTCACCTTCAAAGGGAGTGTTCTGTGTTACTGGAAAACCAATTCTGTTTGACTGCTGCTAAATGTTGAGGCTTTTTTCTTACAGCAATAAAACTGAATCCAATTAGAAGTGAAGAAATGCATTTTCAAATACAATGATAAACAAATCTTTATAGGATATCTAACTCTTATAGATTAAATTACCAGGTTAAGCAACCCAGTGCAAAATGTCTGTTAATTCAGCTAAACTGGAGCCCATGCTGCCCTGAGACTGATTGTTCCATCAAATTAATTCCTGATGTTTTGTCTGTTAAATTTGACTTTTCTGAAATTTGTATTTTTGCTGGAAATGCACATCCATTCAGATAAAAGCTCCATCTTTGCTGTACCTGATCTGCAGGTAAAACTGTTCAGAAGAACTATGTCAAAACCAGAATGGCAATCTGAAAGTTAGGAAACACTAGAATTGAATGTCCTTCTGTATTGATGATCTGCCCTGTGTTCATACATATCATGTAAGCTTGTGTACATTGCTGCACACACATTTTTCTAAGGTATCCTTTCTTGTGCTGTGCAACCATGACACAGGTGGAGAGGCTGAAGTCTTGCCTGCTGACATGCAAGCTCTGCATTACGGTGTGGTTGCAGGTCCTTCTCCTCCAACCACCATCACCTGGAGCCTTGCCTCTGCTTCAGCAACAAGCCACAGCAGACACACTTGCCTGTGCCTGGAGCAGAGCCAGCAGGGATGCTCCAGTCTGTAGTGGGTGATGAAGAGGCTCAAGGGAGGACCAAGACACTTCTTCTTCCTCACAGCAAATCTGTGCCTGTCACTAACATAAACACTGAAGTTGCTGACTAAGTCATACATAGGATCAAAAAGTCTTTTGCAGGATGATTCAGGGCACTTTGTTCAGGGATGCCTCTCTCTATTAACTTTAAAATACTGAATCATCCTGGTGTTAGCTAAGGGATAACTTGTGGGGTGCAGGGCAGTTCAGAGTCAGCAACCCAGCCAAAAAAAGTCTAACCTCAGACAGGCATATCCTGTTCTGCATGGGACATACATACACCTATGTGCTGCAAAGCAGAAGTATGGAGTCTCCTCTGCCAGAATTACAGCACTCAACAGAAATCTGGGACCAGGGACTGATGATGTGCCTCAATGGTCATGCAGAGTCAGCTCCTTCAAGCTCATAGCATCCACAAATCTAAAGTGGCCACAAGTTCTTTACTACAGAGACCTTCAGTAACTTTCACATTTATTTCTTTGAAGCAGGCAATGTCTGTGCTTGATTCAGCAGTTGTTTTTCCATTCTTGTTGGCTAGATTCCTTTCTTCAGCTTTCCGAGGAGGGTCTCTCTGCTTTTTCTTGTCTCCTTGTATTTTGAATAACTACAGGTTAAAAAAATTTTATCAATTATTTCAGAAGTGGGATGCAAATAAGGGTTACTTACACTAATAGTTGATCATGTTTACTGCAAGGTACTTGGTCTATAGTGCCATTGATCCCACTTTATTTTAATGCTGTCACCATCTATTCTAAGAAGGTAATCTAGACATTTCCTACTTGCCCACTGTAATACCAGCTATTTAGTAGCTGGGAGATCTTTCCAAAACAGTGATTACACAATTCAAACACTAGCAATTTCTGAATCAAAACAAAGAAGATTGCAGGGTTCTTTTGCATGAATTGAATACACATTGAACACTGCGGTTTAGGAACAGCTGTTGGCTAAGTTGTATATGGTAAAGATACACAGAACACATGGCACTGTCATTTGCATATAGTATGTCACTGCTGTATTATAAGTGGGGAAAGATCAAGAAAACCTTGAAAAGACAGCATAACATAAGATGATGTGTAACTCATGGAGAGCACTGCAGTAACACTAAATATTAACAAGACTGACAAATTTAGAAAGGGCGCTTGCAGGAAGTTTTCAGTAATCTAAGAGGTGGTAGCTGTGCTCACACTAGGGAGTTGTTAAAATGGCTTTGAAGGGGGATAGATAGCCCTTGAATATTCTTTTTCCACTCTGGTGCATGAAGAAAGTTCAAACAGTACTTCAGGTTCCTTCCTGTTCCCCTCATCTTTACATACACATCTGGCCTGAAAATAAGTCTATTTTAATTGTCACCAGAATTTTCTTGTTCTCAGGAGCCCTGTATCAAAATCCTTACATGGTAGAGAGTCCCAAAAGATCTAGCATACATCTCAGAGGTCTTTTGGAATGCTGAAATGCAGGAATGATTCACAAGTAAGAGATGAGAACCAATTTGTGTCCCATATTTGTGTTTCTAGATGAGGCTGGGCTTGATGCACCTCCTCATCTCAGGGAGCCTTTGCACAGCTGGCTGGAGCCGCTCTCACTGACTCACCTGCTCCAGTAACCAGGGATCTGTGTCCCTGTGTCCTTGGTATCAGCAGGGTCTCACTGATGGCCACAGGGTTGGTCCTCAGCTGCAAGTGTAGAGCCAAAAAACTCAGAAGCCTCATATTCATGGGTAGACAGTGTTGGAACCTTGCCAAGGCATATAACTCAAATAGTTATGAAACTGATCTGATTTAAAAAAAAAAAGAAAAAAGTTTGGTTTTCTTGGTTTTCTGGTGTGTAGGCTGTGGTGATTCACTTTTAAAGCTCTTTTTCTGCCATATTGATGCTATATTTTTCCTCTAAGCAAAGACTGAGATTCTTCTAGCACCTCTGATTTCAGAGCTTAGGCATTTGTGAAAAATACCACCTCCTCTGAAGTCATGAGGGCTTTCAGTATTTCTGTATAGAGTACTGCATTTTCAAGAGCTAGGGGGAGAGTGCACAACTCCATATCTGGTAACCAAAAGACATTTGTAAAGCTTTGCCATACATGGTAGCTCCCATAGAATTCCTGCTATGGCTAGTTTTACAAAGCCACCACTTCTTTAATTACCTGTGTACATGACCCTGAAGCAGATTGTCCATCTGACTTCCTTTCAATAAAAGGGAAAGCATGGTTCGTTTGGTTGCTTCCTGTCCCACTTGAAGTAGTTAGAGAATTCCTGAGAGCAACCAGAATTCAGCCAGTTCTCTCTTCTGCCACTTTCTCTGAGCACAAGCCTGCCTGCAACTTCAGCTTAATTGATACCAATGGGACTTCAGTGTCCACTGACCACAGCCACAGCTCCAGCTCCAAAAATGGGAACTGAAGTGGCTTGTGGGCGAATCCACGAAGGCATCTTGATTAAACCACTCCAGTTTAGTAAAACAATAATTTGACAAAAATCTGTGATTTTCTGAATTTATTGGAAAAATCAAAGACCAATCAAATACTTGGCACCTGGACTTATAAAACAATTGTCCATGAGAGTGACTAATCTTCCATCAATGCCTGCAGGGAACATTTTCACACGAGCATACACAACCTGTGGTGGTTATATGTTAAAACAGAGTCCCTACAGATGATAATGGGGTAAACACAGTATGGTTTAAGCAGTTTATAATGGTAGACAAAACACGTAAAAGAGAAGGTTAAAATTGCTTAAGATCATGTCTGTAGAGATCAGGTGTGGTGGGACAGGGTTAGCTGTCCACCAGCTCACTTATGCACTAACATCTTCAATTAAGGCACAGAGATTTTCAGGCATATCTTTTGTCAAAACCAAAAAGCCTATAGCACTGTTAATATCTGTATTTTTACTGTTAATATTTATCTATAGCACTGTTAATTAAATCTAATGATCAGCCTGTTAAGTCAAATACTTTAACTAGCAGTGTTGATGGATCAGAGGATCAGATGTTTAAAGATCTTATCAATCTGTGGAGGATCAACTAATACCTCTGCTGACTTCTTTCTATCACATGGTTTGTACCCTTGACTCACAGCATGAAATGCAGCCCCTCTTACACCTCTAGGTTCTGTGTGCAGCTGGCTGCTGCAAAGCATGATCTAGGATCATTGCTTAGGGAACAGCTTTAAAATTGACTTTCTCAGCAAAAAGCTGCCAGGAGTTGGCCAGGATGAAAAGTGAAGGGTAGATGTGTGTCACAAACCTGGCCCCATTCATGTGGCTGTAAGGAGGAGTCAGCTGCCATCCTGAGTCTCCTGCAGGAAGGTGTTATAACCTCGATTTTGGAGCTGGCAGGGATCCCTTTCTCTGGCCAATGCCTGGGGAGGTGGGCCATGCCATGCCAATATCTAGACACATAACCCTTGTTTTGTTTCACATAAACAGTCTTTGCATGATTTACAACATGATTTCCTCCCATTTTTTGCAGAAAATTCTCTGAGCAGTACAGCACTATCGGAATCACATTTCCCACTCCACTGTGCTCCTGTTGGACTGGAGGACCCAGTTCTGAAGCTCAGACATGCATGTCCTTCTCCAGCTCTCAAAACTCTTAGACATGCCTTGATCTTGTTCACCATGGTTCTCCACAGCCTGAGTAGGTCTCCAGCTCATGGGACCTGTGTCTCACATAGTCGCTGCTCCTTGCAGTCAATGAGCATTAAGAGATGGTCAAGAGATCTGAACCATCCCAGATACCTGGGGGTAATATTTGCATAAGATTTTCTTGGACCTGGCAAACAGGAGCAGTCAGAGCAGGGAAGGTGCTGGNCTGTGCAGTAGGTGAGCAATTTTGGCTGATTATCCTACTGAAATACAGAGTCACAAATTTGTAGAACAATGGGCAGGAACATCATTAACTAAATCAGGTTGTTCAAAGCTCCATCTAGCTTGACCTTGAATTCTATCAAAGATAGGACATTCATGATTTCTCTGAGCAACCTGTTCCAGTGTCTTACCAACGCCATTGCAAAAAAAAAGTCTTCATTATACATCCAATCTAAATCTGCCCTCTTTCAGTTTAAAACAATTGTCCCTTGTCCATTCCCACAGACCCTGATAAAATGTTTGTCCTTCAAGTACTGAAAGGCCGCAATATGGTCTCCCTGGAGCCTTGCCTTCTCCAGG
>VZTT01064968.1:64127-84351 GCA_013400855.1 Buphagus erythrorhynchus | reverse complement strand
CCAGTGTCTCCTGTTTCAGAAAGAGAGTTTTGATCATGTAAAACAGAATTTCTCCCATCATACTGAGCAGGAAGGATCTTGGGGAAATGTTTTTCTTCTGTAGAACTATTACCATGTGATGGATGTCTACAGAATATCTCTTGCTTTTTGCCTTCTCAAACATGATTTGTGCATCACTATTGTCTCCTTAAAGTAATTCTTTCACAGTCATTTTCCCCATCAGAATAGGAAAAAATAGTTTCATGTTTACAGTTAACTGCCATCATTTAGGTATAAATTTTTCTTTGATGACGTGATATATGTACCACAGCAGTTGCTGAGATCACACCATTAGAATGCACTGAACATATGTAGAGTTCACAGTTCATTTCTCTTCACTGCCTCTGCTGCTTGAGGCATGAATGATGGTGGGCATATGGCCTTTCTTTTTAATAAAAGACAATCACAATTCATCCCTTCTTTTTTGTGGTTTTCTATAGTGGTCATAGATATGTATGCTAAGGCAGTATGTGTCAGCTTGAGGGGATACATTGTCAGAGCCACGACTTCTGCACAGTTGCAAAAAGCAGAAAAAAGAAGAAAAGAGCTGTTCAAGTCCCTTCCCTGTTACACACCACATTGTACACCAAATGTGGGTACAATCATGTTTGTCCTTTCTGATTTGATCTCTGACTCAAAGTGAAAGCAGCCGGCTGCAATAGCATTTTTCCAACCATGGATGTTAACAGTCTGAGTGACCCTTGTTTTTCCCATGTAGCTTAAAGCTGTGATTAGTGGTAGGAACACATGTGCTAAATTGACTGCAAAAATCCGTTGTAATGTGGGGTTGCCAGGGCTTGTTTCTAATTCTTGCAGATTGGTGTGTGCTTCTTGCTGTGCATATGCCAAAAATGATGAATCTGCTGGGGGCTTACATCATGAGCACTTCTGCTTGGGCCTGAATTCATGGCTTGCCAGTGGGAGAGAATTTAACTCAGACATTCTGAGTTATTTGCAAAATGAGTTAGAGATTGGATAGAAGGAAGACTTCATAAGGAAAAGGACAGTAGAAGGAGCTTGTTTTTGATAATAGCAATTGCTCTCTGTAAAGGACTTGTGAAATATTTAGCCCCCATTTTCATCAATAGGCTTGAATCTCTGTGGCCATGCATGCAAAGGTGATAGAGCCTAATAATTATGAGTGCATGTGCACGAACACTTTCCTTCCAAATTTGTAGTGGTTTTTGCAAGCAGTGATCTGCCACTTCTTTATGATGCTGAAGCTGGATTTTCAGAAGAAGCGAGAACAGGGGTGGCATTGAAAGTGAGTTTTGATCATCCCAGCTTATTAGATCCTTGCCTAGGCAGGTAAAGGAGGCTGCAATGACCAAATGAGCTCTTTAGAAAGTGACTCTTTGGTAGAACTGGGGATCATAGTAAAGAGCCAGAGAGTTCAAACATGCAGCTTCTGAGGCAGACCCAGCACTACACTGAGCATCTTCAGCTTGAGGCTGAAAAATTGATACACTTGGATTTTAAAGCTACAAGGTAAATTGCAAACTACAATTTAAATAATCACACATGAGTGATTATTTAAATGTATGTGGTGTACACACATGAGTACTCCATAGCACCTCATGAAATTTAGCAGCTTCTAAAGCATCGTTTAAACATTAAAGCAGAACTCTCAATTTCTACATGATTCAATGTAGAAGGATTTACCCAAAGTGACTTAGAGAAGCAAACCTATTGTAAGTAGGCTGAGGTTTTGCCTCTGGACCTCCAGTGGAAAACTACTTTGTGGTCCCCAACCCAGGAAGGGTCTAGGGTGCTGTGGTGTAGAGGTCACCTGCATTTTCTGCCTGACAGGATATTTTACTGTTACTTTGAAAATGATATTTTTAAACAAAATGGAGACCAGTAGAAGGAAAACAAGGACTGAAAGTGTTGTTTTTTTTTTCTGGAGGTGTACCTAAAAAACCAGCTTGGAACATTTTGCAGCATTTGAACAGAGCCTTAACAGTAGTNATGCTGGTACTGATACTGCTTTCCTTCTAAGCTGCATTTTAGTACTGTTTATTGTTGTTCTATTAATTATTGTTACAGTAGTGGTCGTTAGACCTCCAGGGCTGAGCAACAGACNATGATAATTGAGTTTTGGCTGCTTGTGGAGTTAATGCCACCATGAAATGTAATTTGTTTGCACATGGAATAGTATCACTGTTCTATGCAGAAACGTGAAACCGGAAAAATGCTGGTACTGATACTGCTTTCCTTCTAAGCTGCATTTTAGTACTGTTTATTGTTGTTCTATTAATTATTGTTACAGTAGTGGTCGTTAGACCTCCAGGGCTGAGCAACAGACAAAGGAAATTTGCAATCCCTGCCCCAAATGCCTTGCAATTTTAATTTTTAAGGCAGGTACCAAATAAGATGCTAGCCTGTTATAACAGGGCTGAGAATGAATGTTGGGTGCAGTGTAGTGCTTGGGACTTGTGGTAGAAAGAGGATTTGAACCCAGTCCCCCTAATAATCTTTCTGTATTTCATATTTTAATTTTTCAAGGACTGTGTAACTGCAAGGACATAGTGTGCTACTTATTTATTTTTGCTTAATACTCAGAATCTCGGACATTCAATATTTCTGATATTTGATCTGAACATACTTGAATCTTATGAAGGAGAATGAGACGGAATTCCTTGCAGAGCTGAGTTAACGTGCTAGACTGCTGTGAAGAGTGGTTTCTCTTACTGAATTACACAGATACAGCAATATACAGAGGAGCAGGAGGAGTGCCAGAAGCCAAAGTGCCTGGGAGCAGCTGGTTATAAATTTTTGGTGATACAGGGGAACACTGAATAGGTAGTTTCGAGTTCTTTGTTCAATCCAAGCTAAAGGCACAGTGTGAAATTCAATCTCCCATGGCACTTTGTCTTCACGGGGTTTGGCTGTTAGAGGTAGAATTGCTTTCTCTTTCTCTGTTGACCAGAAATGCCAATGTAGGACTCTGAATATTTTCTCAAAGCAAAACAGTCACCTGGTTGTGATGTGTTCTGGTTTGAGTGAATAGGCACTTTACAGTGGAAAAACTGCCAAGTCACAGAAATCCTTGACTGGCTCTTCACCCTTTTACTGATACAATTGAGCAGCTAACATCCTTAGTAGTGTTATTTTTCTAATCTGTGTGGTTTGTTTTTTTCTTCCAGTGTGTGGCTGTGACCTGGCACAGGGAGGCTTTTTCATTAAGAATGGAGAATATCTCTGCACCTTGGATTACCAGCGCATGTACGGCACCCGCTGCAATGGCTGTGGGGACTTCGTGGAAGGCGAAGTAGTGACAGCTCTGGGAAAAACTTACCATCCAAGCTGCTTTGCCTGTACTGTCTGCAAGTAAGTCATCCCTTAAAACAACATGGTGGGAAACCAGTTCAAGGAAAACACAAGGAAAGGTATCGCCATGAGACACAAGTCTCAGGACATGTTTCTCTTAAGGATGCATTTATTCTGTTATAAAAGATCTGCTGTGGGTCTGACTTGAAAAGTCTTGAAAATGCCACTCATTTATTTGGAGAACATGGCTTTTGTTACTCTCATTTCTGAAAGAATTAAGTGTCAGGCTTACACATTAAGGTAATGGACATGAGTTGGGTTCAGGTGATCAGCCCAGCTTGGTGGGAGAAACAAAGTGAAGCAAAATTCTGGATGCTACATTTGAGCCCTGAGGGCAGTCAAACAACCACATAAGAGCACGTGGCTTTGGGGCTACTGGGATTCCCCCTCTTCCCTAACACTCTTTCTTGTCCCCAGTAAGAGAACCAATCTTCAGTTCTACAGCAAGTAAAAAGTAATTAGCTAAGGCTCTGTGGATGAGAGAACAGTGGCATTTTAATCCTATCTCTGATAAGTAGTTCAAGTACTTTGTCCTTTAGCCTGCTACATTTTTCCAGCCCTTTTCTATTGAAAGAATTGTGATTGTTTTCTGTTTTTAAATAGTATGTGAATTTACTGCATTTTGGTAATCATATAATGTATATGTTGCAGTTTTATTTCCCAGGAACAATGTGAAACATGACATCAATTTTCTGTACATTGACTTGCATCAATCTTTTTATGTTGAATGAACAAAAGATGAGTCATTGAAATAGATTAATGAAATTCAGTATTGCTGCTGATTTATTTTTGGCCCACTTAGAAATGGCAGTGGAAAGGAAACAACGCCTGAAACATTTTGTTTTCTTGAAATCAGCAGTTGCTCATTTTCTAAGCAGTTTTGGAGTGAGGTGAAGTTAGTGGGGGTCTGCACTCAGCAGTTAACACTCCTTATTAAAGATCTGGAGTTATTAAATGTTGCTCATCCTCTGCTTTAGGCACCAAATAAGAGTTAACAGCAATGTCAACTTCTGCCTAGCACACATTCTTGGCATTTATGAGTGACTAGCTCCACATTCCTTCACCAACCTCAAGAACAGTTCTGATTCTTTGAGTTCTCTTCTGTATCATTTGCTATCCACAACATCACACTGAGACCATCATAAATGTAGCTGTTGTGTCTTAGCAGATTTCACTGTCTCTACTATTCAGATAAAGTATGTTTGATAATCTTTTTTAAATGAAAATACAAGGCAAGTCTAACCTCTGCTCTGCTTGCACCCATGGATTGGATTTCTTCCAGTGCCTGGCTTTGCCAAGGCCACATTGCAGAAACTATTTGGCCTGAGTTTCTGTAAAATATTGATTGCGCTGGAGGAAGGCAGAAAACTCAAGGCAGGGGGAACAGAGGCAAAGTTCTGGCATAACCTTTGCAAAAATACATCTTTGTCTTGAACTTTGCAGGCGTCCATTCCCACCAGGAGATCGAGTTACCTTTAATGGAAGGGACTGTCTCTGTCAGATGTGTGCTCAGCCGATGTCCTCCAGCCCAAGAGAGCTCTCTGCCTCAAGCAGTAAGTTGCCATCTCATTTCTGAAGCCTCTCACTTTTCCAGGCTCATCAACATTTGATTGAGACTAACATAATGCAGTCTTTTGGTGGTTTTATTTTTATTCACATTTAGAAAAGTGAAGTATCTCTGGGAATTTGGTGTCGGTTTTTTTGCTCTTCATTAAGTGCCTGTTACTGCAGATGGGAAGAAACACTTAGACATTTCAGTGTGAAAAAATGACTTTTCCCCAGTGACTGGATTTTAATTTTTTTTTTAATTTTCTTTGATAGGCACCAGAAAAGTATCTAAGTGATAAAACCTGAAGTTTCAAAGTCGATGGATTCTATTTCTTTAATGTCTGATTGTACAAGTTTAAGTATTCAAAAGAGGATGAAGCCAGAGGAAATTAATTTTCTTCTATTTAAAAATTCAATTAAATTATCCTTTAAAAGGAGCATCTCCAGGATTATGCTTCCAGTAGACTGATGCCAAAATGATACTGTGATCAGAACCTCAGGAAACCATTATAAAAGACACAGAAAGCAAATTAAAGGGAAAGATAGAGAATAAGGAAAGTTTGGGAGGGAAGTTAAGTTGGCTTGCTGTTGGGTTTTAACACTTTTAAAAGGTAATTTGTAAATTACTGATATTAATCTCTGCCTCTGGTAGTTAATTTTTTTAATCTCTGGGGGTTTCTTTCTCTGACTGCTGGATTGTACTCAGCACTTACCCAGAGTAGTTTTGTAAATCAAAATGGCTACAGCTTTCCTTGTCACGCTGGGTAGTTTTCCTTCAGGGAGAAACTGTGTATTTTCTCCTGGTACTTGGCTTTGGGATCCTGGGATTATAAAGTGCTATGGAAAGACAAAGATGGATAAGGTGTGTGCTCAGTGGATGAGTCAAGTGAGTATTGGGATATCTGATTTGCCAGAGAACATGTAATCAAACTCTTAGACAAAAAGAAAATGAGAGACTTTTTTTGTTATCACTCCTCTCTGTCTGGGAAGTGATACTTTTCCACTATAATTGTAGATTTGCAGCTGAAAATGCACAGACCTAATCAGTTGAAGAAGAATTTAGGAACCTGCAAAAAGACTTACGAGACTTAAAAAGCAACATAAAGATTTATGAGGGACTTCAGACACCCAGAGAATCCTTCTGAAACAGAGGAATGATGTGGAAATTGGCATTTAAGAGGCACTGTTGGCAAGGAACTGCAAGGCATAGGGACCTTGGACAGTACTGACATTCTTTTTCTAAGCATGCCAGAGCATAGAAGAACCTGGATCTGGCTCTCCAAAGGTGGCACACCTGTCCAGCAGTGTGGCATTTGCCACATGCCTGACTCCAGGTGCCAGAATGCCCCTTGAAAATGACAGGTTAAACTTGTCTGATGCTTAGCAAGCCAAAGGGCTGGATAGTGACTTCCCCAGAGCCATGGTCTCTGCTGGAATTGCTTCTTGGCTTCCACACTGAAGCCATAGGTAGCAAGGATTATAAAACAATGTTTTGTGTGACTTGTGATGACAATTATTGGGGTTTTAATCATAATTGTGTTCTGCTGGCAAACTGTTTTGCCAGTGCACACAGCAAGAGAGGTCCAGCTCCCAACAGCTCAGAGTAAACTACTTTGAAATCTGTAGGCACCTGCCATGGTGCATCTTGTTCCTTTATGGACAAAGACTTGCAGAAATGTGTGGTATAGAGTTTCAGGTCATTTTAGTGCAAAACTCTCCAAAACAGACAACTAAAAATGAGAACAGCTTATGTTATAAGCTCAGAACTAGTAAATTTAAAAAAAAAAATCAATGAAGCATCGTCTGTCTTCAAAGACAGGCCAGTTGCTACTTTAGCTTTGTGCAAAAGTTGACTTAGATACAGAAAAGTATCTTGCTGGCACCAAAGAGTTAATTTTAATTAGTGTAAAGTATTTCGGATTACGTCCAGGTTTCTCCTGCTGGCCAATACACACATAATTTTTTTTTCAAATGCTTTGCCATTTTTTGAAAGGATTTTTTAAAATAGAATTTCTTTTAGGAGAGACTCTGATTCACATATTCATCTATTTGATATCCTATACTGCTGTCAGCTTCCCATGATTACTTTCAAGTAGGTCACTAGAGGAGATTTTCCTTAAAACAAAGAAAGTTTGAGGGAATTCAGTAGACTGCAAATATATCAGGTTTGATTGCTTTGTGTAATGTGAAAGGAAGCCTTCCATCCCAGAATGTCTACATTAATGCTGACATGCCACTTTCCCGTGTCTATTACTTCACACAAATGAAAACTTACTGACAGCTTTGCTTGGATGATTTCAAGGAAAATTAAATGTGTCTGAGTACAAGGGTTAACATATTGAATAACATGAACCTGAATATTGTTACACTCTATTGTAGTGCACAGCAGGGAAAATCAGATGGGAGAATACTAAATAATTAATTTTCCTTTTTTTGTTTAGTATTAGTTGGGTCCACATTAATTATTTACCTTATTTGTATTAGTAATATATTTCTTTCAGTGCACATGTGTTACCTGAAATTATAGCTATTTTATTGAAGAACCAATTCAGTGACTCCATTTTTATTTGAAATTTTTAAAAGTATCCTTAGGTATTCAGATGCTGTAGAATGATCATAATTTATAATTTAATCAGTCCTATTCCTTGGCTACTGCTAGAAACAGACAGTGCACTAACTTTGGGATCTTCGTTCATTCAGCAGGAAATCTAATAGCAAATACCCGTAAATAGCTTTGCAGACAAATTAAATCAGTGGTGTTTGGTTTTGTTATTGTTTTATTTCATATGACAGCTTGATAAATGGCATGTGAACTATAAAGCAAAGTGACTGGGACAGATGTAGAGCAGCATAGAAACAGGGGACAAGTAGATAACACTGACTAGAAGTGAGGTGTTGATGCCTTGGATAGTTCAGGGTTTTCAAGATTCCATGAAAGACATGAAGTTTTTTTCTTTGGGGCCAAATGAAGAAGTAATGCAACAATGTATGCCAGTAATTGCTATTTATGTTTTAAACAGTGTCCAGGTTTTGTATTTGGTATCATGATTGCCTGGTTTGTAGTGTCTTTAGTTCTTCTGCTCTCTGTTGTGTTCTGGCTGCATGGTAACACACTGTGTTTCAGGTCCACATTGTCTCTCCAGAAAACCAGTTGTGCAGGCACCTGTTATTTCTAAATTTTGGGCAAAACTGCAGCTGTGCATGCATAGTTGCATAAAATGCCCTCCATTAGGGCATTTTATCTGAATTCTCCCCAAGGCAGTTGATAAATTAACTGAGGCAGACTTTGAAAAGAAAAGTTTCCAGTTTAGCCAGACCTTCATTTTAAAAAGTACCACACTGGCTTCCATTTTTTCCTGAATGCACAGGAGGTGCTGTGCAAAGCCCAGCTGAGAGCAGAGCAGCTGTGCAGAGATCCCCCCACTGGGGACAGGCACGGGAGGAGGTGCCAGCAGGCTGTGGAACTCGAGCCAGCACTCTGCTGGCCCAGGCATCATCTTTGAAATCCAGAAGAGACTACATGTCTTTGGATATAGTTTAGTCCCTCTTCCTCAAGCAGATTTTTTTTCTCCTTGGGAAGTTCACTGTTTCCACAACTAAGCACTTCTGTAATATCAATGCTATGTCATTTGCTACCTGAGGTTGAGCTGTTTCTCTGTTGGTTCCTTATCTGAGTGCTGGTCTGGAAGTTTTAGTTATTTCTGATTTTTTTTTTGCTGAAAGGTTGGATCATTTTAGTGATGCACATGAACTAGCTAAGAAATTGTATTTCAAGTGAAAAGTGTGTCTTCTGGGTTAAACCTCCCTTTCCAAAAGAAACTGAAGCATTGCAATCACCTAACAGGAGTTTTCATTTTGAAAATTTCATCTTCTGAAATGGTGATGAAGACTTTCACCATTGCTTCTTTTCAGTGAAATAGATGAAATAGATACTTGTGTCCTACAAATGCTGAGGTACCCAGTGGTGATACAGTTTGGAAAGGAGCAAAGGGAAGATATTTCAACTTCCCTTTCTTTGTAAGAGTCTCTTCTGTGAGTTAAGAGCTTTCCAGTACAGCCAAGATGTGTGGATGTGGAGTTTTCAAACTGACCAACAAAGTGTTCCATGTGCATGAATAATCCTTGGTGCAGCTGTTCCCCAGCCAGCCAGCACCACGTAGAGATTTCACATCTTGTTTTGTGTGTTTGTCCTTGTCTGTTTTGCACATTATGTTCTGGCTCAAAGAATGTCAGCTCTTGGGGACAAATGCTTTCATGCCTATCAGTACAGAGTCTGACAGGGTTGGATTTTGCCTCACAACTGGGGATCTTTGCTCTATTGTGATATAAATAATAAGCTTAATGCTTAATGAACTTGTGGGAAAAAGATATCTTTGTCAATTATTCAATAGCCTTATCTCTTTGAAAAAGATGCAGGCAGTAAAGCCTCCAGCAAATAACTGAAACTTCCAACAAGGTTCTGGTAACACTGAAGTAAAGCAGAGCCAACATACCATACCTGCTGAAGGAGGAGGAGGTGGGAAGGAAAAAATAGGACTCATCTTTTGCCTCACTGCCCAGAAAGTGGCAGGAAAGTGAGCTTGTATTTGAAACAACAGAGCATTAAAATGGAGCAGCAAATTTACTTTGCAGTCCTCCTTTAAAGGCTCTTTAATTCTTAATGCAGTCCTATAGTCAGGACATAACTGTCCTTTCATTAGATAAAAATATAGGTGACTGCTGCCAGTATTCAGAAATAATGTCAGAGCTGATGTATAAGCATCACAAACTTCTCCATTAGAAATTAGCTAAAATTGATGCAAAATTCCTTTTAATCATAGTTCTTGGGAAAAGTCTGCAGCTTGGATTTGTAACTGTTCAGTCATATTTGACTAATTTGTCATATTTTGTTCTTTATAATTTGTTTCTAGAGCTCTCTGAAAACTCCTTTCATCCCATAGAGAATTTAAAAGTGAAGGGGAAAGCTGGCTGTTGCTAAGCTAGATATCTGCAGTGATTTTTGGCTTTAAAAGGTGTTGAGCAACATCCAACACATGATTTTGAGCTTATTCTTAGGAAATGTTCTCCAATTTCACACTGTGTCAAAGCTGCACAGGTACTTGGCACAGATGGAAATGGGCTTTGTGTGACACACTGAGCTCAGTTTGTTTTAGGGAATATTCACCCACAATATCCATAACTTCAGTGAGTGCCCTGGGGAACTTAGAGAGGCTCAACAGTTTTGGTTGTGAACCTGCACTTCTAAATTTTAAATATTTAAAATTTTGAGCCTTAAGCATTTAATATTTTTTTTGTGTGCTGTAACACAGATTTTTCTCATTTCATTCTTGGCCTGTCTGTTTATATAAACAGAAACACTCCCATATCTCTGTGGCATTCAAGCCTGTGTTTAGCTAGTGCAGATTCAGTTGAGGGTTTGGGGAACTTGACAGAAGGGGCACACATAGTCCTATATCTCCTTTATTTTTTTTTAAATTTATCATAGAATAAAAGCACACTATGGATATCACTGTTGATTGATTTCAAACAGTGTGATTTAAATCATTGATTTTAATCATGGTTTGTTCAATAACCCAGGAAACCCTGATTAGATTGACTGATTGTAACCTTGGATTTCATTTAGATTTTTAATTATAACATACTAATTGATAAACATGAGGGTACTTCATATCTGTACACATCTACTTAAACTAATATAGCTCTGCATAAAATCATCATATTATTTAACATCTATATTTTTCCCTAACAACTATTTTTGCTAATGAGTTGTCAAACTCTATTTGAATGAAAGTTGAAATTTTATTTAGAATGTATAAAATATCTGCATATTTTTTTACTTTCAGAAATTTGCTAGACACATGAATAACGTAACTGTATTAAAATATATTTCAATTTTGGAATTTATACTTTTCAAGAGCCTGTACCTTATAAAACTACTTACTTTGGATCGCCATGACCTTAAAAATGTTGAAAGTGGAACATCTTATGTACCTAATTTTGCTCATAAATAGGAAAAGAAAAGCAAGTTTATTCCCTGTGTTTTCAGATCCCATTTTTAACTTCGCTTTAATTAAAACTTTAAATTCAGATTTTAAATGAAATCCTTCATTTTTTAAATGTCACTATTTAATTCTCTATTTCTTTAGTCTGAAATTGATTGTAAAAACCTTGTAGGGCAGCTACCTTAATGACTTAATACAGCATACAGTGGGTCTAAAATTTTACCCCATCTCCCCTTCTAAGAATAAAAGAAGCAAATCAACGTTCATGACATGATAAAAGTTCAAACAAATTATGCAAACCCAAGCAGAGTTCCTTTCTGGGAAAAGCCATTAGATTGTGCCTAAGAATATGCAATTCTTTTAATGACACTGGCCAATTTGTATGATTGTTTCAAGATGATTTATTCTTTTGAAGAATGCTTGCAGCTTTTGAGGCATTTTCATAATTTGAATTACTTTCTAGGATTGATTTTATTCCTCACTTTATGTCTTCAATCAGAAAAATGGGTAAATTACTCAAGTAACCTCCATTTGCAAGGCTATTTCCTAGTTTATAAGGACTGGTATTTTAAAGCTGCTTTTATAAATTGTGTTAGATCCTTCTCTGGAGATATAAAAGCTTTGTTAGAAACTTAACTTCTGGGTGATAGAGATAGAGCAGAAACTGAATTTAAAACATAGCTGTGGCAGGGCAGGAAGTTTCTGATTTATGAGTTTTCTGTCAGAAAATTCCTTTCAAAAAATAACTGTTCTTCAAGAAGGTCTTTGCAGTCCAGTTTCCCGATTTCTTCTGGATGCTTTTGTGTTACAGTAAATTGGACAGTACTAAATATGTATCAATCCTTATTTGCCTAAGTGTAACCCCATCTTGAACTTGGAAATCAAAATGTGTCCATCTCCTTGGGTTTTACTGGAGGAGTGCTACTCAAAAGCGAGTTCCAAAGGAAGTTCTGGGGGAGGTGCAAGGAATTCCTCAGTAAATGGGTCTTGCATGGGGGGGATCACTAGCTTGGAGAACACAACTACAGAGGAGATCCCCAGGGACAGGAGTGTCTGGGAATTGTCATGTTCAGAAAGCCTGCCAGGTAGTAAGTCAGGAATCAGAGGTCACTTCAAAAGAATGTGAAAAGTGAATTAGCTGTTAGCTAGACCTTAGTTTGCCATATATTATCTGAGCATAAAAATCTTCCTAAAGGTTGTCATAAGTTTCATTCCTATTTTGGGGAGTTTGCACCCTGTTGGAATTGCTTGTTTTCCAAGAGGAACAGTTGAAAATTATCCAAAATAATCTGCAAATGAAGAGACACATTGAACTATCCATGAACTGGGTATTAAACAATGAAGCTCTGAGATAATGGTGCAATTCCCTTGGGGTACTGTGAGTGGGAATTGTGACTGAATTTAGCTGGAGCTACCTGAGTACTGAAATGTGGTAAAAAAAATGGTAGGATAAAAGACTGACCTCAGCTTATATGTACCTGGCCCTGGTTTATCCTTTAGAGTGGTTTTACAGGTGGAGCTCTGGGGATGCTGGGATGGGAAGAGACCCAAAAACTTTAAATTAAAAACTTTATCTTTCTTTTATGGGACAATTAAAAACTCTTCTCTTTCATTGTGTGCAGTATGCTTGCTCTTTCTTCCTCCTCCTGCTTCATCCACCTTCTTATTCTCAGTTCAGATACCTGTGTGAAAGACTGGGTTGAATGAGGAACTGGGATTGATGTAGTTAAAAAGGTTAACTTGTTGATACAATTTTCTCAGGGACAGTTTGCAGGAGTAATGTGTCAGAAGGTCATTTGGTTTGGTTTCCTTTGGAAATGAGGAGTAGAAAGATGTGGAAATAAGGAATTGCCTTTCTCTGTTAAACACTTAAATCAATACAGACCCAGCTGGAGTTGGGGAACAGTATTCAGCCTTCCAAATTAAATCAGGTGATGAAACAGCAATTTACAGTAATCACAGAATCATTTAGGTTGGAAAAGATCTCTGAGATCATTGAGTGCAGCTTATACCCCAATAAAGACCATGCCAACCAGACCATGGCACTGAGTGACACATTCCAGGCTTTCCTTAAACAGCTCCAGGGATGGAGACTCCTCCCTGGGCAGCCTGTGCCAGTGTCTAATCACCCTTTCTCTGAGGAAATTCTTCCTAATGTCCAACAGAAACCTACCCTGCTGCAGTTTAGATCATGAATAAAGATATTAAACAGGACTAGGCCCCATACTGGTCCCTGGGGGACAGCACTAGTGACTTGTCTAATGAGATGATACATCCAAAATGCACAATAATGTGTTTCTTAAAAAGACAAGTCAGTGGTGAGCACTCAGATGGTTCCAGGGACTTGTGCTGCAAGCAGAGAATGCCAGTTCATGCCATTGGGATTTCTTTCCCTATTCAATCAACTAAAATAGTTTTATTTTCTTTAACTACTTGTTTTGAAAATACCAGTTTTTCCCAACTTGCCATTTATAATAAACTGTCAAAGCTATACTGCACTTCCCATGGGAAATTTATTTCCCTCCATTGTATGTGCCCAGCCTCTTATTGTTAGATTTCAGGAGTACAAGGCTGCCTATGAGGGTTTGTTTTGCCTTCAGCAAAAGGGCAATAGTGAATTTGTTCTGACAAACATTTCCCATCCTTGTAGTGGCAAAGAGAAGGGGTTTGGCAGCAGATTTCCTGAGTTACATGCTCAGATTCAAATCCTGTATGTAAAATTCCCAATATTGTATGTCCTTCTCTGACTTCCAGAACTTATCACAGCCTCAATGACCAAATGGTTATGCTTTAAACTTTGAAAGCTTTTGTCATGCTGTGAACATAGTGAGTTTGTATTTTTAGCTTTGACAGAAATATCTTGAAGATCTGGAAAAGCCTGCATGGTATCATCAAACCTTTCCATTTTAAAGCAAGGCTTTAGAAGGTGTTGCCTTATCTGTGGTTTAAGGGTGACTGAGAAAAAACTCTGGTCTCCCTACCTCTATGAGAAATTGCAATTGCACAACCCTCAAATTGCCACAGAAGAATTACTGGGATATAAGTTGTTTTTTTCAAGGTGACTAAGAGCTATTTATACTTAGAGATTTCTTGACCTTGACTCCAGTGATAATATTTGCCTCTTTCATCACTTCCAAATCACTTGTTCTTTAGGTCCGGCTATGTTTGACAATGTGTTTCTGTGTATATCTAAGGAAAATTGATTGTTTCTTTTAAATATTAAAATAATAACCCCCCCCCCCCCCATTCTTCCCTGCTTTTCCTGTTTCAGATCAGAAGTCTGCTGGTGCTGTCTTTTTAAAACTCACTTATGAATGTTTTATAAGGAGAGGAAATAGTTACAAAAGGAGTGTAATAAGAGTACAAAATACCTGTGACTCGTGGGGGTTGTGGAGCTTCAGACTTTATCTATTAGATATGGCCATCAGGATTGAAATGAACTCTTTGGTGACTTAATTATTCATCATTAAATCAGACTGCTATTAGCTTTGTTCACAGAGCTAACCCTGCATGGAGCAGAGTTGGTGTAATCATTCACATGACTTTGTATAACCCTCTTTACTAGGACAAAAGCATGTAGAGGTGGTTTCTCTTTCATGAATCATGTGGGATGAGCAGAGAATGTGGGACAAAGGTATATTTGCTATTAAATTTGTAAAGCAATCCAAATGGGAGTGGCTAAAGCCCTATTCTGTGTGCTGAGGGTTAATCCAGCTGTATCAGCTCTGAGCTCACCTGTGCACTATTGGCTGAGAGCAGGGGAGGGAGGCAAAGGCAGAAAATCCACTGCCTAATTTAGACAGTGACAAATGGCTTGCTGTGCGGGATGCTTCACTCCTGGATGTCTGGGGTGGTGCAGATGCTAAAAAGGGAAACACATTTTCTCATATCTTTACAAGCAAGGTGTCATGGGTGGCAGCACAGCCTGACCTGCATCTTTTAGTGGGGCTGCTAAAGGTGGTTGGAGAGTGGAGGGCTAAATCATATATTATATTATAGTGGCGTGCCTTGTCCCCCCACTTTCCCATGCTTTTGGGCTGGCTGACTCCACAGCACAGTCCTTTTGTCCAGGAATTTTCTCTTGTACCCAGGCATGTCAAATATGACATATATCTAAGTGCATAGGGGAGCTTACTGCTCACTCTGCATTTTAACCAGCACACTGCACTGTCCGCCTCCTTGTCTTTGTTATCTTGGCACTGCTGAATGTGTGATGTGCAAGGAATGGCAGAAAGAAAGAATCCAGGTTATATGGCAAAAAAAACTGCAAGAAGGCTCAGATTCAAGGGGTGCAGTCTGTTAGACCTAGGTATGAAGCCAGAGAGCACCATGGCGGGAATTATTGTACACAAATTCAGGAAGGATTGTCAGATTTTTCAGTCTGCACTGGCATATAGTTGTGGACCACTATTCTTACCTCACAGCCCTTTTATTTGCAGCATGTGCTAGTTATAGGTTAGATGGATACAGACTGTGCTTAATGTGATACTGAAATCCTCCCTGCATACACTGATGACATTCAGCCAAGGGCTTAAATGTGCTTCATGCAGGCCTGAGATCATAATGGCTTTTATTTGTAGAATTTGGATGAACAAATGGTCTTTTCTTAGCCCAGCCCAGCCCTATTCGCTTTCTATTTTAGGAGATAATGATAATTGCTAGCTTTTTGTGTATATACCCAACAGTTTTGCCAGAATTAAAATCAGATTTATTTAAAAGCCATCTCAGCCTTGTACGACAGTACGGGGCTATTAGTTTACTTTGATTCTAGACATTCAATGTGTCTGTTGTATTAGCAGAATGGAGATGATGTTAATTTTCTTTTGCAAAACACTTAAAGGAACCCAGAAAGGGTGTAGATGTCATTGGTGCTATAGAATAACAAAAGGGTGTTGCCAACCCCTTGTATTAAACATGAGCACAATACTAAGTCTGGTACTCGGTCTTACTGTGACTTTGGCTTACAAAGAAGAAATTAAACAGTCAGAGGTACTTCATGGATCCCTGCTTCCCCCATGTATCTGCTTTTGGCATCAACAAAGATGCTGGACTAGGTAGACCTTTTGTGTAAAGCAGTTTTTCTATTCCCACTGCCTCGGGAATTAAGTGTTTTAAAAATCCCTTTATTGATTCAATTTCTGAGAAATTTCAGCTTCACGGAAATTTCAGCTTGACTGAAGTTTCCCAGATAAAAATGAAAAAAACAGATAATAGGGCAGATTTTTTGAAGGGAAATAAAGCAGGGAATGCATCAGGCCCCAGGTCAGGGTTGTGGAAGCTGGCACACTAGGAAGAAGCAGTAGTGCTAGGGAGCTGAGAAATGGGTGCTGTTTTAAAACTGCAGATCGGCACACACTGGAACTGGGGGGAGGATCTCATTTGTTCTCACAGTCAAAGTCATGTTGCCTGGTTTCAGATTTAGCTTAAGCAAATGAGGGCTGGAAGGGACCTCAAGAGATGATGTAGTATCCTCCCCAAACCAAAGGCGAGATCAGCATGCCAAAGCCACTCTGACACGTGTTTGTCCCTTCCTCAGCCCTGTGCTGGAAATGCCAGAGCCTCCCTTGGTGACCTGCTCCAGCCTTTGCTGTCATCACAGGCTGGCATGGAGCCTTCAGCTGTCATGGCAGAGCAGAGGGATACATTACACAGTGTCACTCCTTGTCATTTCATGATTTCAGCTTGTAACATATGTCCTCTAGAGCAAAGTCCTGGTATTAGGACATCTCAGGACTGCTTTTCAAGTCCAAGTTGTGTCAAAAGTCTGTGACTCGCATTTTGTCACAAGATTCCACTTAGCTTAGTCCTCCTCCCCTCCTTTTTTAAGAGATTTGAGAAGAAGAATAATGCTGATAGGAAGAAGGACATGCAAATGGTGGGTTTCTGGATAGCAGGAATGTGCAGCACATATTTGGGGCTCTTTTGGCCCATTATCCAACAAACAAAAGTCATGCCCTTTAGTCAGAAGGACTGACTCTGCTCTCATTATCAGTTGTGTTAATAAACTTGGACTTGACCTTTTGCAAGGCATGGTGTTGGCTGGGCTTAAACCCATAAGGAGATGAAGGTTTTCAGGCTGTACCTGCTCAGTCAGCTCGAGTGCTGGAGCCAGGGTGATCTTTTCCCTGCTGCCTGGGCTTTGATAGCTCAGATTTCTCAGTTCTGTTTGTGTCCATTTGTTGTTACTTGTTTATGTTTCAGGCATTCACCGAAGAACTGCAAGTCTGGGGATGGTAATATGTGGAAAATCCTTTGTTCCAGGCTGTCTCCTCTGTGGCTTCCAGGAGTGCCTCAGCTGATGGGCATTCCCTTTCCAGTTCACTGGGCTTCATCCCCTCCCTCAGCCCTTCTGTCCCCTGGGGCTGGGCACAGAAGCACAGCCCTTGCAGTTCAGGGCTGTCTGCCACATCAGTCTCTTCAGATGTTACCATGTGCCCCTTAACAGGAAATCTTTTTGAGTATTTACTGTTTGAAGGGGGAGGAATGGAAGCTTGGGGCTGAGCTAGAGATTTCTGATGTAACATGAGATATTGTGGCACCGCCAGGGACAGAGTGCTCCTGCCTTCTGGTTTCCATTCTGCCATCAGGGTCCTCCAGGACTGCAGTGAAAGTGGCCACCAGGAAAGTACCAAAACTCCTGAGTGAGAGTCCTTCTCCCCATTAGAGACCAGGGGAACTTCGGGTGGAAGACAAAATGCTGTGCCTGCAGCCCTCACCAGGTGTCCTGGTTTAGGGCAAATTTAGGGAGAAAACCTCTGAATGGGGTCCCTCTAGGAAACAAGATTCAAGCAGTCTCTCCCCCAACTGGTTCGGGGAAATATTTCCTTGGAGAAAAGTGGAAAAAAAACCCCTGTTTATTTAACAAGCAAAGCATTTCCCAGCACAAAAATGAACAATACTAAACAGCAAAACCTCTCTCCGCTCCGAAGAGATGACAGATTCAGCAGAGTCCCTTCCATGGGTTGCAGCCTGGCTCACTCAGGCTGTTTTTAGTTCTTCTGACATTGGGAAATGTCAATGCCCAGGCCAGGCCTGGTGGGCCACAGGTGTGAGCTCCCGGTCCTGTTCTGGGGTGTTTTCAGTCCAGAGCAGGTTCAAACATTTCCAAGAAAAAGGAAAAAAACCACAGTCCAGGGAGCTTCTCTGCCTCAGCTAGTCAAAAACTAAGTAAAAGCAAAGCAGAGCTCTCTCCTGCTGTCCACTGCAGACAGCACAGTCTGTGTGAAGGATGCAGGGGAGCAAGTGCAGTCTCTGATAACAAACTGTGCACCTCTTCTCTCCCCCTTCACTCCTGGAACCAGGCTTAAAGAACTCCAACACCAACAGAAAAGACCATTGGGGATACAAGCACCATAAAGTCACCCCAAGACACCAGGGTGACAAGGCTATCCCTCTTGCCCTGGGCTGTCCCCCTTGCCCTGGGCTGTCCCCCCTTGCCCTGGGCTATCCCCCTTGCCTGGGCTAACACCCTGCCCTGAGCTATCCCTCTTGCCCTGAGCTGTCCCCCCCTGTCCAGGGCTGTCCCCATTGCCCTGGGCTGTCCCCCTGTCCCGGGCTGTCCCCTGTCCCGGGCTGTCCCCCTTTGCCCAGGGCTGTCCCCCTGCCCAGGGCTGTCCCCCTGTCCTGGGCTGTCCCCCTTTTCCCAGGGCTGTCCCCCTGTCCCGGGCTGTCCCCCTTGCCCTGGGCTGTCCCCTGTCCCGGGCTGTCCCCCTTGCCCAGGGCTGTCCCCCCTGTCCCGGGCTATCCCCCTGTCCCGGGCTGTCCCCCTGTCCCGGGCTGTCCCTGCCAGCTGTGCCCTCTCCCGGCTGGGCACACGCGGGCTCTGCTGCCGCCCACCGGCGCGTGGCGAGTGCGCGCTGCCGCTGCTCGCCCGGCGCGCTCCGCTCCGGCCGGGCACCGGGCTCTTGCTGACAGCGAACCCACAAACACGGATCGCTGGAGAGGACACCAACTTTCTGCAGTGAGGACTTCTTTACAGAATCTGAAGTTTGTACAGAGCTTGCCTGCTGGTTTTTGAGTCATAAACAGCACGAAAAACAGAAGTACTTTCCCTCTTCTACTGAGCGTGTCTGTAATGAGAAAGAGTGAGTCTTTGTACAGGACATGGTTTAAGGAAAGGAAATGTATGTGTCTGTAATGAGAAAGAGTGAGTCTTTGTACAGGACACGGTTTAAGGAAAGGAAATGTATGTGTCTGTAATGAGAAAGAGTGAATCTTTGTACAGGACATGGTTTAAGGAAAGGAAATGTATGTGTCTGTAATGAGAAAGAGTGAGTCTTTGCACAGGACATGGTTTAAGGAAAGGAAATGTATGTGTCTGTAATGAGAAGGAGTGAGTCTTTGCACAGAACCCGGGAAGGGTTTAAGGAAAGGAAATGTACCTTTGCACTGCTGTGTAGCTCATCCCTTTGGCTACCAAATCTTGTGGCAGGTGGGCAGTTAATTAAGGTTAATAAACAAGTAGCTGACAACAAATGCATCTGTTTGTTTGCTTGTTTGCAGATTGCGCTGGCTGTGGAAGAGACATCAAAAATGGACAAGCATTGCTAGCCCTGGATAAGCAGTGGCACCTGGGGTGCTTTAAGTGCAAGGCCTGTGGCAAGGTCCTGACTGGGGAATACATCAGCAAGTGAGTAACCTCTGCTTCTCTGCTGAACTCGGGGCACAGTTTTAGCTGCTAGCAGAGAAGAGCTTGCAGCAAAACTCACATCTGGAAGTCCTGTTCTGACCACCCTTTCATATACACCAAAGTCTTTGTTCCCAGTGAGGGCTGAGCTGGGAAAGTGAACTGCAAAGTGCAACTGAAAGGTGATGTTTAATTATACCAGTCTATATTTAATACCAGTTTAAAAGAGCTATAATTCCATATTCCCATAGACATAGGGAATTAGGTGGATTTTTGCATATGTTTTCTGTAGTAGCCAGATAAAGCATTGTGTCATTTTGCTTTCCAACATATGATTTTGAGGGGAAAAAAAGTAGGAATTTGTCCATTTTTTACCTTTGCTAGATAATATAATAAATGTGATGATGTGATTGTATATCTGATGATGCCATTGTATTTCTTGTCTCCATATAAGAAACTAATGAAGAGGGTTTTGATTGGAAGATAGGGTAGAGGAAGAGAATATAGAAATTATAAAAGAGAGGAAAAGAAGATGGTTTCTTTTTCCCCCCTTAAAGCACACAGCAAAGAGAAAAAATAAGGAAACAATGTATGTTTCACAAACCTGTCATTCAGGTGTGTATAATATTTATAAGAAGTAGCATCTGTAATTTCTCAAAAAAAAAAAAAAAAAAAAAAA
>VZTT01064968.1:7614-64109 GCA_013400855.1 Buphagus erythrorhynchus | reverse complement strand
AAAAAAAAAAAAAAAAAAAAAAATCTGGTGCCTGAGAAATGCTCCTAGGCTGACTAGTGTTTCTACTTTTACTGTATGTTCCTTGTTCATACAAAATACTACATTACTTAAAAGTAACTGCTTATAGTCTTGCAGCCTACCAAAGTTTTGTTGTTTTTTTTTTCTGAAGCAAACAAAAACTGTCTGCCTGTGATAGACTGTGATGTCCTCTCAGCCCCAGAGACAGTTTCACTGACTCCCTGCAGCTGCACCACCTGTAGGTGTAGACAGTCTGCTCTAAAGAAGGAGCTTTACTTCAGTAGTTTGTTTCAGCAGTAGTTTACTTTGTAGTTTGTCCTGGATGCCTTCTCTTGATGGAAATTTAAGGAATAATTCTAAGAGGCATTAGTGAGAATATGATTTTTGTTTCTTACACTACAAAGTGTTTCCCTTGAACTCTCCCCATTTACCTGGGTCTGTGTGTAGGAGCTCCAAACTGAAGAAGAGAGTAAGTCATGCTGTAACCTGTCTTATAAGAAGTGGTTTGTAATCTGTGAATTTTCTTTTTTCAGAGATGGTGCTCCTTACTGTGAAAAGGACTACCAAGTTCTTTTTGGAGTCAAGTGTGAAGCATGTCACCAGTTCATTACTGGGAAAGTCCTAGAGGTAGGTATTTGTGAACTACACTTTATGTAGAATTGAGCCACCCATTCATTATGTCTTCATGCAACAGCAGAGAATACAAAAATTCTCACAGAAATTATTCCTGCTGATTTTAGAACAAAGTTGCTGATTTTCAGAATTATTTTCAGTGTTTTAGTTTTGCAGTCATCAGGAAAAGTGTGTGATATAGAATTAATTGCACCAGTTTCTATGGATCTGTGGTTTCTGTTTTTCTCTTTTCATGGTGATCTGCAAAGCCTATTGCACTGGTTATTCTGTGTCAGATTTGATATATTTACAGAAGTAATTTGAGTACTGGAATCACCTTTGGCAACCATAAGTTTGTCAGAACTTACTACATTAGATTTACATGTGATCTGAATGATGCTGAGAAGGTGAGAGGTAGAAATATGCTGGAGAGGTAAATTATGTGCTCAGAAATGAGAAGGCAGAAACCATATGAATAATCTTCTTTGCTGACTGTTATTTGGAGTCCTCAATGTTCTCATTGAAACCAGTCAAATCTTTTTATAGATGTCAGTACCAGCCTCCATCTCTCATGGCTCTGGTAAGTCCCCTTAGAGCTGGAATCCTTGAACTATGCATGGATTCCTCTGTGTCATAACTGAATTGTTTAGGGGGCCAAAATGCAGAGGACCTTCCTTGTCATTGAGATATGAGAAGCAAAACTTATCTCTTGTCCCTGTAGGAAACTCTGCTCAGTGGAAAGAACCTAAGCTTTGAGCTCAGGTCAGGAGCTGGAGTGAATAACTGAAAATAAATCTGAAAGTATCACAAAAAATAAAAGCATCTGGAAGTTGCTAGTGAAAGTGTGTTACAGGTTCCCTTCTTTGTGTCCCATCTACTACAAATGTAAGACTGTGTCAGCTCTATTGTAAGAAGTTTCAGGTTTGACATAAAATGGTATTGTGGTTTTAGTTGTGGAGGTTTCTCTGGTTCAGCATTCAGAATATTAACTAGCCACCATAAGGGACTCAGAGCTCGTGTGGACACCCTGTCCATTTGGAAGGATGCACTGGAAGGATGTACAGTTCTTTCATCAGCCACACTCTTTGCCTGCCTCCTTTGAAATGTGTATGTAATTCCTTTGGAGACCTGCACAGATAATTACTGAGAGCAGCCTGAGTTTTCCCCTGAGTAGGAAGGCTGTGTCTCTGGCTTTCTTCTTCTGGCCTGCCACCATCTGCTTATCTATTCCTGTCTACTGATGAGTTTTTGCAATTTAGCATTATGTACTGGAGATACCATAGTGGCAGTGCTGTGCAGGAAGCTCTGCAGGAGAGAAGTAATTGGATTTATGAGATTGGGAAACATAAAATAATTCTAAAATTATTTTAGGTGTACATGACAGTTGCTCTCACCTATAAGCAATGCAATCTATTCAGATGAAAATGACAAAAGAGAGGGTTATTGGAGTCTGTGAAGAGCTGGGAGGAAATAAACTAGTTCTATCTGGAGCATTTTGTGTAGTAGCTGTGAATATAGCAAGGTTGCACTCATGTTACTCTTCCTAGCATGAGTGAGAAAGAAACTTGGATGTTTGAGGGGGCATGAGCTGCCATCAGAACTGGATAAATTGAGACTAAGATTAGTTCAATTGATCTGGACCTTGGCTGTCCATCATAATTTAAGCTAACGTTCAGGTTATCAGAGATGTATCCTGGGCAGGACCTTGGTGCTCATTTTGGCCCCAAGGTGAGTTTCTCACTTCATAGTTCTTATTCTTCTATGGCTATTTATTATCAGAAGATGAGATAGCATTTGCTGCAGGATGGAAGCATGTCTAAACTCTTGCAAGGGTGTCCCTCTTCTAAGAGTCAAAATCAGAAAAAAAAGATGAAGTTTTTTCTATTTGACCTGGCCCCTGCAGCATCAGACTTTTCTGATGAATTAGAAACAGAGCTCTTGAATGATCTTGTCAGTAGTGAAAACATTAAGTGTGCTAAGTTCTGGTTAAGACTAGAAATTTTACTTGAATATTTGTGGCTCTCACTGATTTTCAGACACAACCCAAAATATTGCAGCAGAGGGCAGCAGAGGTTCTTAGCACATAACTGAGACTGAACTCCTCGAAGGCCTATAGAAGTTCTGTTGCTCTGACTGCTGTCTGTAAGGTGTAGGCTGGCCAAGTCATTAGAAATTTTCACCAAAATAATTAACATTGTGTAGCCAGGGAGTCCATTCAGACATGGGCTTAACTTTTGAATTGCAGTGTGTATTAGCAGCTTGGATAGTCCATGATTAAAGTCCTCCAAGTATGATCTGGGAATGCAGATGCAGGAGAGACACTCAGACAGTCTGTGTCTTTTAAGTGGTGCTGGAAAAGTTGAGAAGATACAGGTGAGCAGCTCTGTTCAACAATCAGAGCAGTTTATCAGAACTGTGGGCTTGTTTTGTGGCTCATCACTGTCAGAGATGCACAGTTCCAAAGGGGCAGTACTAAATACTGCCTCTAAATATGGCTCAAGGAAATAAAAAGTCAAAAGCAAGCATGAGAAAATCATGTGTCAGCATGTGTGTCCCCTTTGGGCAGGAGAGGTCATCTAAAGGATGGGGTCAGAGCATGACATAAATCCTCTGGTAATAATGGAGATGAGAGGTCGGAAGCAGCCCCAGGAGATAATTCACACAACAGGATGCCACAGTTCAGAGAGGGCTGCAGGCCTGTTTGAGGCAGGACAATTAACAATCTCCTTATCCTGTACTGGAAATCACCCACAACTTTTCAGTTCACCTGCAGTTTTAATTGAGATGAACCTTGAGGTTCTCACAGGAGGATTACTGTCTTCCCTCTTTGTTTTCTTTGGCAATGTTTCTTTGGAAAATTTCGGTATTTTTGATGATTTATATCATGTGGGCTGTCTCTTGCCCTGCTATTTCCCCCTTGAGAAGGAAATCATATTCTCGATGTGAAGTAGCACACTTATAGGAATTGTAGAGGATTTTGTACAGGTACTCTACCTGTACCTCTAGGTAGAGGTTATGTCTGCCCAGCCCAAATTATACCTACTAACACACAGTCAGAAAAAAACCCAAAATATTTTGAATTTCGCCTTTTGCCTTAATAAAAATGATTGTAGAAAATGTCCTGTAGTAAATATGATGATCAGTACATTTCATTTTGTTTGTCAATAAAATGATTTGTTATGTCAGAAGCAGAGTATATGATCTCATCATCTTCATCCAAAGAAATTATTAGAAGCAATTGGAAGGAATTATATGGTACATTGCATACCAACACTTCCCTCTAATGGATCAAAAGTGATTAGCAGCAAGGCATTTTGGTGCTGCTTTATTTCCTGCTTACTCTTATTACATCTAAGGCAGTCTGTAGAAAAACTGAAGGGAGATGAAAGCATGAAAGCTAGCTTTGGGTTCACAGAGGATGGTGCTGACTATTTTACCAGTAATAACCCATTTCACTTATTTATTTATTTTTATTTAAAGAGAAATTGAGATTCTTCGCAACATTTCAGAATTGCCACTCCTGCTTATTTTGTCCCTCAGTATGGATTTAGCACCTCTGAGAGAGTCAGATTTTTTCAGTCTCCTACAATGAACAGCCAGCAGGAGAGAGCCACTCCTCATGTGGACCTAAGAGTCTTCATCTCAGAAGCAGCTGTGCTGTGTCCCTGGAGCACCCTCAACAAAACCCATCAGAAAAGCCAAGGTTTGGGTTCAGACTGAGATTCAAGGACAGACTCCCTCCAGCCACTCTGTAGATGTGATCTCTTTCCTCAGTTAAGAAATGCATTTGGAGAAAGACAGGACTTATTTTGCTAATATCCACAAATCATGGAAGAATGCTTTTTTTTTTTCTAGGCCATAGACATAACAACTTTCTGTAGCCGTGGAAATATGCAAGAAAAATACCATGTGCATTTAAGTCAGCTCAGATATTTCTAATGCATTATTTGGCACATTGCTTTCTGTGACAAATATTCACAGATGATAGGTGAGTGCATGCCAACACAATAAATGTGGTAAATGTCCAATATGAAATAGATATTGCAACTTTCTTGAGCATACTGGATACTTTAATGCTTGAGTGTTTTGGGAAATGTTGTCAAGGCAACAGAGATCAGTGCTTTTCCTTGGATTTCTCTAGCAGAAAGGAATCTTTAGTTATGAAAAATTACTCATTTCCCATTAACTGATAAAAAACATTTTTAGTAAGAAATAACATCATAGTGAGAGTGAGGACTTCTACACAGACTTTCCACTGAGCAATGGTTTTCATAGGTTCAGGGCTTGCCTCTTGAAAGATGCCTGTCTAATCCTAAACTTGCAAATTTCTGTGCAGACACATGCAACTCCACAAATCTAAGTAAACTTGACCATGTATTTAGCCATTTGAAAGACATTGACCTAAATTATTTTTGTCTAATGTGTTTTTCATACACAGTATAACTACTACTCCAGGGCTTAATTCAAAATATGTTAAATCATTGAGATGCTTCCAACTGACTTCAGAGAATGGTGGATCATGCCTGTATCCATGTATTCCATATTTGCCTACCTAAAATGTCTTACAACACTGCTAAGCAGTATTCTTTTAGCTCTGCACAGAGAAGACATGAGGGCAGAAAAAGGTGGAAATTTTACATGAAGTCATACGAAATGTCCAAGAATAAATTGAGTTTTTACAATTTCCACCTTTTCCAGCTGTAACTGATACGAACAGGATTTGATCTCATGATCTATAGATAGAGATGTGCATATCTGCTCTCAAGTGCCTTTACCATCTTGCTACTCCAGGCATTTATTTTTCTAATGCTTTTTGCTTAATATTATTTGGCAAAAAAAAAAAAAAAAAGGCCATTGTGTGATTTTTTTCTGGCTGTGCATAGCTCAGTTCCTGTTTGAGGGGCTGCTGCCTGCCCTGGGTTTGCTTCCTGTGCACTGTTGAATCTTGCACCCCACCTTGTAAGCAGTGGCACAGTGCCATTTTCACAGATGGACCTGAAAAGAGTCCAGGCCACCAGAAGGTTCCCTTGATTTCAGACTGCAAGGTCAGGTCAAGTTCTAAATATGTTTGTGATACTGTAACTTACACTAAGCTTCTCCTGATTTTAAAGATGAGTAGTAATTTAAGGTGTGGTACTTCAATGAATGAAGTTTAGTACTTGTAGATACTGTTAGTTTTATTGCCAGAATTTTAAGATGTCTCATCTGTGCTGTAACTAATTCTGAAAGATGTCGATTCTGAGACACCTTGACTTCTGAAGTTAGAAAGAAATAATAGTAATTATGGGAGGGGAAAAACAAGCAAACTGTGAAAGCAGCTACATTTGTCTAAGAAAACTGTATCCCTATTTAAGAGGCAAAGGATGTGACCCAGAAGAGCCTGTAAGTTTCTTCAGATGTTGTTTTCAGAGCTAGATCTAGAAACCTGTGCTGTGAGGGATTCATAGAAATTTCTGCTGATTCTTTAGACGTGAATGAGTCTGTTCTAAATACTAAATAAATAAATATCATCACAGAACAACCTTGCTGGTTCCCATACAAACTGTAAATGAATTATTTGTTGAAGTGTTGCCTCCTGCAAACACTCACCCATGTGAGCAGCTCTGCTCATGTGAGGATTAGCATTCAGATGCTTCAGTTGACTGACTTTCAGAGACACTCAGCAGCCTGCCTGTTTAAGTAATCTATTTTAAGGAGACTTAGGCTCATAGCTCATGCAAAAACATCACCCATCTCTGCAAAGATCCATGGACAGAGTTTAGTTAGGTACTTCAGTACAGTCATGTATCTGGTCCTTGTTCTTAAAACACTTTCTAGATTGAGAGAATCTCTTAAACTGAGTTTTATTTCAATTAGAGAATCTCTTGCAGAGATTCTCTTAAACTGAGATTTATTTCAATTCTGTTCAAGAATGTTAAATGAGAAAGTAGCATATATTCTTCTGCCAAATGAAGTATTTAGCAAGGCTGTTTTCATAACAATAATGTAGGAAGTATCACAAAATATTTCATTTACTGGATTTTAATGATGCAGCCTGTACTGATATATAGGTTGATGTCAAGTAAAAGTCCAAACACTTTTATAAATGAAGCAATTAATGAACCAGAGACTGATGATAGGATGGATCCAAACAGGTTTGGTGGTATGTTAAAGTTGTGGAAAAATAATATCCCTGAAGAATGCACTACCATTCTGTTTTCATAGCATTAGGTATCTTCTGCTTTAGGTGTCTTACAGGCTTGGGAGAGACTTTGCTCTCACCCAGTATTTCATAGTCACTGCTGTAATCTACACACACCACAGTAATCCAGGGGAAAGGCCACAGAGCATATGAGAGGCAGCAGTAGAGTTCAGTGTATGATTTGTTAGTTCTGTGATTTGCTTTGTTTGCGTTTAATTTTACTGCCTTTAGAATAAAGGAGAAAACATGACCATGCTGCTTGAACGTCCCAGGTAAATGATAACAAAAGCAGAAGCAGATGCTGTGGTCATTTGCCTTCTGAGTCAGTGTGTACAGCAGAGCACAGGACTTTTTTGATTGTGGAAAATACCCGGGAGAGATCAGGTAGGGTCAGAACACAGATCCCATTGAAAACTCATCCAGTGTTCCTAGAGTGTGACTTCAGCATGATCCCACTCCAAAATGTGCTCAGGATAAAGGGATACAGGTACCAGTGTGGGAAGTGACACTTGGGCTGCTTCACTCTGAATTGGGCTGGGATACAATCTCAGTAACAAAACTAGACTAACACCCAGGGGGCTGTATAAATTCTTCAGGAGCTGTGGAAGTAACATTTAATAACTTCCAGAGGAGGAGAGCGCCGGGTTCATAGTCAGCAGCCGCCTCTCCCCGAGGGAAGAGCGCTCTGAATTGTGTCAGCATCAAATAGTGACACAGAAGTGGTGAGAGAGGGCCGGTGCTCTTCCCCTTTTCCTTCTCCACAATGGGATGGAGGGCTGCAGCCGAGGGGGTTTGGTGTGCAGGGAGGGTGATTCGCTGGGTTCGGTGGGTGTGTGCAGGAGAGGGCTCGGGGAGGAGGAGGAGGAGGAGGAGGAGGAGGAGGCAGGCTCCGGGCTGGGTGCAGCTCCAGGCTCAGCCCAGGCGGGTCGGGCCGAGCAGAGCCAGCGCTGTGCTCCTGCCTGAGCCTGCACGGAGCTGGGGAGGGAATGGACTCGCACTGAGAAATCCCTATCAGAAGGTAAAGCCCTTCCTGTGACACCGGAGCTGAGCTGGAAAGGGCCGTGGCTTTCCTGGGGGAGGGAAGGGCTGCAGCTTTGTGATGGGACTGAGCAGCTTGCCGGGGGACCATAACAGGGGGCTTGTACCTTTGTTCCCGTGCACCAGAAGGAATTTTTTTTAAAGGCTGTGTATAATTCTGTGGTTTAAATAAAGAAAGTGCAGCTACACATGTTTTTAACCTGCCAGGAAGAGAGGAGAATGGCACAGAGCTTGGGCTGTTTCTGATTGCTGCTGTATGCAGGAACAATACAATTCTCTATCTTAAATAATTCTTGATAGAGTTTCTTGGCTCTTTTGATCACTTTGGGGATTTTTTGCATAGAAATAAGGTTAGCATTTGTTTCTAGTTTCCCTGTGTTTTTGCTGAGAAATGTGTTTTATCAGTTAATGTGAAATGCTGATTTTTTTACTTAATGTGCGGTTTGTTTGGATAAAAGCAGAGAGATGAAAAGTTTAATGATAACTCAGAATATCAGTAAATGGTTCAGACAGGTTGCCTATGTAGCTGAGTAGCAGCATAGATTTACTCTAATTTAGACTACCTTACCCTGATGAAAAATACCCTCCTGTAATTACTGAGAACACTACACCAGGCACAAGATCAAAAATCTAGAATAAATATACCTGTAGAAAAATAATATAAGTTACTTGATGTAAAAATCTTTCTAACAGGATTTTAGTGATTCTCCCCCATCAAAAGATGGAATTTGGCAGGAGGGGTATCTGTAGTTGAGAGTGACTTGTTTTATAAAGATGACAAAAAAGTATCTGAAGTTGACAGAGCCCTAACAGAAGTTCAGTTGCTATGGCAGCATAATCACAAGGCATTAACTTCTCAGCAGTGGTTTGGAAACCATCCTTCAGTCAATTTGAACATCAATAGGAAGGGGAGGAATGTTAAGATGGTGAATAATAAGAGCAGGTTGTAACAAGTAATTTGAAAAAATAACCAATTAAAGCTTCCTTATTGCCACAAAGGGGTTTGTGAAATCTCTCAGGTGCTTATAAAATTATGGCTCATCTTTATAAATTGCTTTTGCGAGTACAGTGTTGGTGATTAGGATCTATATATCCTAGCAAAGCATCTTTAGTGTCTACCTTGTTGATTTAATTAAATATTCTCTAGTGTGTTTCCTGTACTAAATATTACTAAAAAACTTAAGCAGTCTTGTCAAAATGACATTTCAGTGCAGGCATTTCTATGAGCACAAAGCTTCTCGCCACCACCAACAGCCTTTGTGACAAATAGCCACTGCAGGTATTCCAGTAACAATGAACAGACAAAGTAGCTTTTTCATGTCTTAGAGGTGCACAGAACACATAGCAGCTTTTAGCAGAAGAGTAACTTACCTGAATGAATGTATTTTTTGTGATAGGTAACTGTATTAAGAATTCAGTTGCTTGGTTGTACAGCAGAACACATCTTGTTCTCTGGGAGCAGACTCCTTTAGGGAAAACATAATACTCTATTTTTATTTTGTGGCCCCCCATTGCTTCTTCTGTCCATCTTTTAAACCTTTGCATTGTGCTGGTCCTACCTGCCAAATTCACCCACAAGAGAGATAAAATTAATCACGATCCCTGCACCAAAGTGTTTAAACTGAACCAGAAGTTCCTCCAGTGTTGCAGCCCCACTGGCAGGTGTGATGTAGTGACAGGAGAAAGTGGCTGTGCACTCTGCAGCAATGTGAAATTATTTCAGCCACTTACTTTTTGTTTCTCCTGGACTGAGATCACAATGAAAAATGGATTAAGTGGTGAAATATTTTTTGCAGGATTCTGATGTTTCATTTTTAAGTCCTGCTTTAAGTCGTCCTATCAATGAAAAGTTTACAACTGACTTCTAGAAGACTAGGGTAGAACTTATACCTATCTCCCATAAAAAATAATTGTTGGGAAGAATGCAGCAATAGGTGTTTGAAACTTGAGAAGTGGAGAAGAGCCTGTTGGGACAAGTCTGTGGCTGTCACCTTCTTTTAACAGGCTCCATCTGGGTATTGTGCTCAGCATTCGCTCCATGAGGACTCAGTCACCTCTCTCTTTTGTCTGCTTTGTCAGGGTGTTTTCCTGAGGGGGTGAAAAAAACTTAAGAAAAACAAATACTAGCCCAAAAGATATGTTTGGAATCCCTAGGAACTTTGAAGTCCACAGAATTAACACCTGTCTTTACTGAGCAGGTGGTTTTACACATGAAATATGATCATGGGAGTATTTTATGGGTGATTAAATGTTTGAAATGACCACCTGAAGTACAAGATGAGTAGATTTTAATTATATTATCATGCTACATTAGAAGATCATACAGGTTTAAAAGCTCTTTGGATAGCTTCCTGGGATCTGTGACATTTATTACAAGCCTTATTCTTTTTAAGAGGGAAAAACAGCACACTAAGAGATGCATCTTTTCATCACCAGCAGTGCAGATACTCTGGCATTTAAGCTGTCTGTGAAACTAGTTTGGGATTTTTTGTGGTTTGCAGAGGTCTCTTGTAAATCATTTGAGTATAAGTTTAAACGTTAAGAAATTGACTTTTACATGTAGGATTTGGAGAGAGATTTGTTATGCATAAAGATGGATTTGCTGTTGCTTGGAGTTCTGTAAAGCAGTTGCATCTTGGCTGGAAGCTTTTTTCCTAGGAGTGAGGAGAGTAAAAACTGAGGCAGTAAGAAACTTTAAGCAGATTTATCTCACCATCATCCTTGAACTACTGCTGTTGAGGCAAAATCATGGAGATGCTGTAGTCCGCTGAAGATCAAATGGCAGCAAATGTTGTTAGATATCCCTTTCTGCTTTATGTCCATCAGCTCTTTCCTGTTTGTCACTACAGTAATATGTGGGAATGGTTTTTCTGTGGTAATTAGAAATCTTGATTTTTATATGAAGCTGAAGTAAACAAGATGGGGAGTAAAATCCCTACTGTGTCTTGGCTCCAACATGCATACTCTGATTGGGTATTCCTGCCAGCAAGGATTCAAAAATGTACTTGCACAGTTATGCCACTGTAATTGGAAATCATGTTTATCAGCAGTTAGAAGACTGACAAACAGAAAAAAAATAATTAAAAGGACTTCTGCCAAAAAGAAAAGGCTCTGCTTCTAGCAGAGTACATGTTGGTGGTCTGACATTTATTCAAAGTTGTCCTTTTTGAAAAAGAGTGAACTATTTCTCTGGACTAGCTATCCACTGGTTACCCTGATGTTCTTTTTAATTTCCATTTTAAATTTAGTGTAACATAAACACTTTGGCCAGAATTACAAAACAAGGATTCCTGAGAAATGTATGGATGTAGTCAAATACAGGTTCATAACTGATATGGATGGCTGGGGAGTGACTGTGAAGAAAAATTTTAGAAGTAAATTTGTCCTTTCCTTAGGTTGTCATCTGTTGTTTGTTGTTAACTCTTCCTGTAAGAGATTTCCAAAGGTAGCAGGTAGCATTGCAGTTAATCAAGGATAACAACCCATTCTTTAGGCTTTTTAAAGCACTATCAGATCAGACTGGTTGCAATAGGATCAGCTTCCTATAAGAGCAGGCTCTAGTCACGAATAGAAAAAAATATTCCCTGTTTAATTCCCACATAAACGTTTCCCTATCAGAACAATCCATCAGTCTCCATGGTACAAACTGGCATAAATTGCATGTTGCATGTCTACTTTGTTTCTTACAGGCTACTTTTGTTTTATATTCACTGTTTGTTTTCTGTGGATGTGCTGAGTCTGACCTCATGCTTATTTGCTTACTCCCCTCCTTTGGCCCTTGCAGCTCTTGTTTCTCTGTTGTTTTTGGGACACTCCCTGTGAAGTGAATGCAGATATCAGAATGGAGCCCAGGCTTTGCTGAACCTCATGCCAGAGCTTGCATGGTTCCTGAATCAGCCTTCTGACAGGCAACTGGAAAGGCAGTTCTGTGTGAGATGAACAAGAAAATTGGCTACAGTTCCTTAGGTCTAGTGCTGTCCAGAGCTGGAATTTTGAGAATTTTTCTCTGCCTAGCTCTGCTGCAAGCATTAATTTTGGTCCTAGGTGAGCTGCTTAGACTCCCAAGCTCTCGCTTTCTTCACCAGTCAGAAAGTGGTTTGCACTTGCTCACTGAACAGTTTTACATGAGTTTTTCCTGGAGCTGTCACAGTGCTGAGCTCTCAGGGTCAGTAGCAATTCTGGGGCTGATGCAGCTCCCCCAACCCCAGAACTTCTCCTGGTCTTGCACTTGAAATGTCTCAGTGAGCCCCAAGGCAGATCAGCCAGAGCTGCCTCCTAGCTGCAGGGCCCCTGCTGTACCAGGAGTTCTGCTGGTGAGCCAAGACAGGTCCCAGGGAACTGATTGAACTCTCCTGGAAATTCTTCCACTGTGACCTGTGCTCCCTAGGAGCTGCCTGATGCATTTGTAAAATCTTCTCTCTATGT
Organism: Buphagus erythrorhynchus; assembly: GCA_013400855.1. NCBI lineage: Eukaryota > Metazoa > Chordata > Aves > Passeriformes > Sturnidae > Buphagus > Buphagus erythrorhynchus. The sequence goes on along the minus strand of VZTT01064968.1, from coordinate 51,835 downwards.
AATGCCCATTGGAATGGATTTTAAGGTCAGAAGCACTGCTAAAGTCATCTTGCTTGACCTTCTCTTTTCAAAATCAGAGCTTTTCCCTAGAAACCAAATGAAAGCTTATCCTTTGGGAAATTACCCAGTCATGAAAACGGCAGAACAATTGCAAGGGCAAAAATTTTCACTTATGCTGCTTAAATTACCTTTGCTTTTTAGAAACTTCACCTTATTTTGAGGTTAAATTTGTCTAATTCCAGCTTTTTAATGCCACGGAGTTTTCAGTGGGATTAAAAAGCTCCTGCTCTTTCCTGCTGTTACATCCTCCCTCTGTTTTTAATTGCCTGTTGTTGTGATCTAGTCCCCTCTGAAGCCTTATCTGAGTAATGATTTGACTCTAAGCCCTCCACGATCACAGCTGAGGGCTCACCTTGTGTTGATGGTTCTCCACTGAATTCCTTGCTGAAAATCCACATATACGCTCCCACAGGTGTTACAAATGTTTTTCTGCTTTTTCTTTATATTCTTTGTACACATTAAATGATCAGAAGAGCAGGCCCCTTCAGGTACTCTGTGACAGCCTTTTCTGGGAGATTTTAATGATGTTCCCCCCACTGCCTCTGTCAGCTGCTGCTGCCCAGAACATGGCTCTCAGTCTCACAGGGCTTTGCCTCCTCCATTTGCAGGCATTTCTCATCAGTCTGTTAGAACATCCTTGGTTGGTTTGGATGGCTTGAACAAGGACTGCCTGTGAGTCACCAGCAGATTTACCAGGGAAGGTTTTGTATTCTTCTTTTGGCCAGTGGTACCTCATGCTGTGGCTTGAAGGAAGTGATCTCTGAGGTATCTGGCTCAGCAGAGCCTCCCCTGCTATCAGAGCCATCTGTCTGAGCAATGCCTTGCTACACTTTTCTTAAGCCTCTTGGAGTTCAAATTATTCAGGTCTTGAATAATTTGTAAATCTTGATTTGTGAAAAACCCTATTAAAAATAAAATTTGCTCAATAAACAGTATCAAGCAGGAAATTGGCATTGTCAAATACAGACCCTAAAGATACACATCCCGAATACTCCTGCCTTTTCTGTGTCATTTTTCATCATTTTTCATCTACAGCTCACAAGGGAATTTTGCCTGATCTGTTTTTGTTTTTTTTGCATCATGCTGTAATAAAGATTTTTATTGTCTTTAAACATACTGTTCCTAGTTATTTCTTTGGCAAATTTATCTTTCCTTTTAGTTATATTTATTTCTAATTTAATGACTTAGTCATTGCCTTTTTTTTTTTTTCTCTTTGGTTAATATTATCTCAGTTCTTATGATAGGGACCTGCAGCAGAACATCTTAAAAATAATTTGGTTTTCCTTTTATGGTTACTTTAAGATCTAGGAATATGTATGTTGCTTCCAAATGCCATATGCATGTATAATTATATATACATACCTAACACTGCTCTCTATTTCTATTTATCCATACATGCAATCAAATAATGTTTGGAGATACATGCTAATTTTTGAAAATGATAACAAGTTTTTTATATTGGGATGAGGTTCAGTATTTATTTCCAGGTGCCAAACTTTCTGATTTATGAGATAATCCTTGAGGTTTTTATGATGTTGAGTTTTTTTAAGATAAAAAGGAGGTTTGATACTGACTTTTCTAGCTACATTTCAGCAGGTTGGAGTCAGCTGTATTTCCACTGACCGAGGAAGGTTTTTCCAGTTGAAGTTACTTCCCATTGTTTCAGAGCTATTGTTGCAGCAAATACAGCTGCAGTGTGTGTGTCCTGCTAATGCACAACATCAGGGTCTGTTATTCGAGGTCCAGCTAGAGGAAGGGGTCAAGGGACCAACAGTCACTCCATGTGAGGAGTTAAAAGGAGAAACAAAGCTGTGTCTCACTCCTCCACTGCCATATTCCTGACAACTCAGGGGTTCTGTCACCCCTAATGAAGGAGGGCACGAGGAGCACTTGGAAAGCAGAAGGTCCCTGGTGTTGTGGAAGAATGGATGTTGTGTGCATCCGGTACAGGATCCATTCCCAGGGCTCCCTGCTGTCCCTTCGCTTGTGCCACTCACAGAACTGGCACTGGGCACTGAGGCAAGCCAAGGGCTTTGCTCAGCTCCCAGCAGGCTGGGAGCTGGGGCTGGGATGCTTTCACAGCGTGCTGCACACATGGGGCACTCAGTACAGCTCAGCACACCTACACTGCACTCTTGCAGTCAGCAAAGGTGTTTTTTTCTGGCTGCTGCAGTCAAAATTACAGTTATTGCAGCATTAGGCTGATTGAAAAGGCACTTGGCACTGTGGTGGAGTTACTGTAAAGTAGATTTGCTGGTTAATTCTAACTACAAACTAATCCAGCAATATGAATGTGGCTGTAAGCAGATCCTTCAGCTTCTGAAGTATCTTTTCATGTCAAAAATCATGCTGGACAAAATGCATATAAGATAAAGGAATATTTACTTATCTAATGCTTTGTGAAGCCTAAAGATTACAGATGATATAGAAAGCCCACACCTGTACTTATAAACTGGACCTGTTCCAGCATTGTTGAGAAATAGAGAAGGGATTTGTGTCAGACACTTGCTGCTGAGGAGTTCAGAATTTAAAAAATAATCTTTGCAATAAATAGAGTTTAAGAGAAAATTAAATGGTGGGTGCTGGATTTTGCCTTCATATGCACCTAAAATAAGGGTAATGAAGGCAGTGAATTCACAGATTTGTATTATAATTATATACAAATGAAACTTAACAAAATATAAAATATAGTACATATATTTCTTCTGGATTGCTTCTGATTAACCTCATATTCAGTTAGTTGGGTTAGGTTTCTTGTGCATAAATCTAACATAAGATCCTAACAGAGATGATGCTGAAATGCTGGCAGTAGGAAATAAAGTTGTGTTTGCAGTTGCTTTACTCCTTTGTACTGCCCACAAGATTCTAGCCAGCCACTTTGGGCTCCCGTGGGTACATTTCTTAGTTGAGTGGAATTCCCTTCTTTGTACTGAGCTGCTGATAACTCTGTAAGTAACATGAATTCTCAGCTTTGGTCCTGTGTGTAGCAATTGGTGGATTTGCCCCATAAAGACAGAATGAACCCCATAAAGACCATAACTGACAGCTGAATATGTTGCACACACCTCTATGTGCAACTTGCTCAACTTTGGGTGTTGCAGCAAAGTGAGAACTCAAAGGAGAGCTGACAGTGCAATCACAAGTAACTTCTAGAATCTTACTAAAGCAAGTCCAGTTGGTATTCAGCTGCCATGAGGGCTGTTTCTTCATGCCAGTACAGCAGTTTCACAGCTGGGGATTTAGCCTGAATGATTACTCACATCTCTGCTATAAGGAAAACTGTGCTCCATGCATGCAGTGAATAATTGCACTGCTGTCAGCAGCAGCTGATGGGTATGACAATATTGCGTGTCGATAGAATTAACATTAATAAGTTACAAAATTTATTGCAGTCCATCCATCAAGGAGTATACTAGCATGACATTGTCAGTCACTGTTGTAATGCTGGGAAGTATTTTTGTATGAAATCAGACACAGGCCATGAATTAACAGTGCAAGTGTTCATAACAGCAGGGCAGCTGGGGTTTTGTCTCACCCACGGCAGCACAGCAGTCAGTGGTGGGCTCAGAGGGTCTCCCATGTCTCTTCCATGCATGTTGTCATTCACATTTACAGTCACAGCCTCACGCTCCATTTCCCACTTTTCCCCAGTCTTGTCTGCTGCAGCTCCATCAGCTTGGGAACTGCCAGTGTGAGCTCTGCTTCCTGCTGCTCCATCCTCCCACAGCCTGAACAGAGGCAGAGGCTGTGCTGACAGCTGCTTCTACTGAGATGTTGTGACAGGAGTGTAAAAAACAGCTTTAGAAGGTCCAGATTTTAAAGATGCATATTAGACAAGAACTAATTTAAAAAAAAATTAATACACTTTCCTTCCATTGGTAAAAATNTTTTTACTTTTTTTTTTTTTTTTTTTTTTTTTTTTCTTTTCTTTTCTTTTCTGAGCACAGATATTTGTAGTGACTTGCTTAACAGATAAGAGCCTGGGAAAAATGAGTGGACAGTTTGGGTCAGGATGTTATTAGAAGCAAATTTTAGTCTTCATAGTGTTTATGCTGTTCCAGCCACTTGTGAGATCACAGAAGCCTGCAGAGAAGGAAACAATGGAATTTGATGTTACACCAAACATCAAACAGGGTTGAAGGTTCTGTGACCTCTGCAAGTAATTAAAATAAAGCTTCACTGGAAAATGGTAGGCTACTGCCACAGTTCCTGTTTTACAATTAATGACATTCCTTAAGGGGTTTAAAAGATGAGTCTGAATTATTCTTTGTGCTGCTCCATGGTCTTTAAGAGAGTTAAGAAATCAAGTCATTCTCCTCAGTCATGGTAGGAATAAATATTGGATAGGTTTGTCTCTCAAATGGGCCTATTATAACTGTTCATATAAACTAAAAAAAAGGAAAAAAGGGAAGTGCTTTTACTCTCAGATATACTCTTTCAACTACATAATAGTTTTTGTAGTATTTAAATAGAAAAGTAAAGCTTTCTACATGTTTAATAGCTTTCTGTCAGGTTACTGCTAAGTTATCTCTATGAGAGTGAATGAGTGCAGCTGTGCAAATGTAACACAACAAATATGCACTTAATTGTGTCCTTTGGCCAGCAGAACATGTCTGTTGGTAATTAGTTCTTCCTCTACCAGACCCACTGGCATGTGAGCTCTCCTAGTGGGATTCTTGTTATTGTTCTCTCTGGCTCTTGTTCAGTGTTGTTCTGGAAGGAAGGACAGAGCTGGAGGCATGAGTAATAGGAAATCTTAAGCTCTCACATTCACCAAAGAGGAAAACATTTATTTAATCAGCCTAGAGCTTTACAAGCACTCAGAGAATAAAAGTTAATCTTGAGGGAAGTGGGGGCAGAGGGGTTGGACTCAGAAAATGCAGTCCTTGGCTTCTGAAGTGCTGTAACCTCGGGGTTAATGCTCTATGTGAGCTCAGGTACTTTTTCAGCTGGAGTTTTGGGACATGTTGGCTTGTCTGCAGGTGTACTTGCAGTTCCTGGGTTGGAATAATTCTTGAAATACCCACCACTGCCTTCCCTGACAGCTAGGAGTGACAGTACATTTTTGTCTTCGTGAGGTCCCCAAACAAGCAAAGTTTTTAAAGTGAAGGCAAATGAGCACTGTGCATGTTGTGAATAGGTTGGAGCATCAGCAGGGTGAGAAGGTTGTACAGGAGCTCACAGAATGGTGTTCAACTGGTGCTTCAAGTACCTCCTGACCCTTCAGTTTACCTTTTAAACTGGTAGAGGTGTCTAAGCTGGGTGCACACAGGGTGTAACCCAGTGCCTCTGCTCTGCCACCTCTCTCACTGTGCACAACTGTGCAGGGTCATTACCCCACCCCATCAGAGGGAGCCTTCAAAGCTCTGTGAACACTCCACAGAGGCTCTCAGCTAAGGAGGATTTGTAACATCCAGGTTGAAATCATTTGGGAGAGCAGCATGCTGGGAAAAGGCTGGAAATGTATGGCTTCTGAGTCTGAAAAGGTGATCTATGAAAAATCTGGTATGAAAAACTTTTTTCTCATTGTCAACTATTATTATATGTACTGGTATTGTTATAATACATAATAGAGTTTGTACTTTTGCTCATGGTACTTGGGACATGTCCTCTGCACAATAAACACATCCAGCCCTCCTGTGAAGTCCATCATCCATGAATCCTGGTCAGTGAGCCTCCAACTGTCCTTCACAAGCATTAGAGATGTGATTACATGGTTTTATTTTTAAGAGTGGTTATGAAGAATACATTTCTGTAATGGTTTTCCTTGGTAGTGTTTCTCCAAAGTATTTTATGTAGGATATTAAATGCAATTTAACCTGCTTTGTAGACTGGGAAACTGAAGTTCTGTGTTGATACAGACTTGATTCCAGTTTAAGTCTTGAAATTACCAGAATAAATAGATCCTTAATGCTATCTAAAATAATGTTGTATCTATTCCATTCATGAACATGCATATAATGTGCATATTGTGGACAATATATATATTTGTAGTATATAGAAAATAACTAAAACTCTTATATCTTTGATCAGTCACTGCTCAGCGAGATTTGCAGAGCCATAGAAAGCTACTCAAATTTAGCATCCATTTATCTACATTTATAATTAAGCTTGTAGAATTCCTTTGGTCACTGTTCATTCACTCTGCAATTCTAAGGCTCTAGAAGTATTTGGTAAATGTGAACATACTTCTACTTTTTCAATTTAATTTTTTCTTATGCTGTGTTCAAATGGGTTTTTATCTGAGAATCTATTTCAGATTTGTCAATGTGGGTAGAAGATAAATTGGCAAGTCAGAAGAGGTTGTGTGTTGTCATAAATTGATAACTGATGTTCTTTGCTTTTTGGGCACATGCGAGTGTCTGATGATTTAACAGAGACTTTGTAGGCAGTGGCAGCAACACATAGGTTTAATATTTCATTTGGCAATAAATTGCTGTCAGTTCATTCAATTCCATTTAAGAATTTGAAGTAAAAATGTTAAACATTATTTTGGTTTCTTTTAGCACTTCTAGCTAAGCAAACCAAGGCATTTTCAGCAATTAATTTAGCTTACTCCATCTTATTTTAGGGACTGTCCTCTAAGATATGGGTCACAGTTTGTGCTTGATGGTTTGGATAGTCCTGATGACTCAACCAAAGTGAAATAATTCAGAAGGGACCACAAGCAGTATGATAGATAAAATCCCAGTGGCTGTGTAGCAAAGAGAACTGCAAAGGATTTCTGGATGTGCACTGGAGAAGGGGCGAGGAGAACTCAGCAGAGTGAGAAGACAAGAGCCTTTAACTCTCTCTCACCTTGACTGAAGAATCTTTGGGGCAAATGTGCACTTAATTAATGTTACCTGTTACTGCCATGAGGATTGAGATGCAAACCTTTTAATGCACAGCACGGTGGCGTGAGATCCCGAAAAGCTGCACACTGATCATACTGAATGAGGGTTTAGTAGCCCTAAAAGGGAAAAAGCAGGTGTCTAGAAAGTGTAAATATTTCATTCACTTGTAGATGCAAAAGTTTGTCCTAATACATTACAAATGACTGATTTTTAGCAACCATTTTTCCCAGATGATCACAGCAAGTCAGGCACAGCAAGATGAGTCCCGAATTAGTTGAGATTCAGAATGTTTTCCAGCAAATACCTGCTGTAGGAAGGATCTCACTCATTAGTTGTAGAAACATCACAGAGAAAACTCATGAAACTGTTTTGGAAGGTTTAACAACAACTGCAGCTGCTCTGGTGTGTGACTCCCTGAAACCCTCTCCAGTGCAGGGTGTGTTCTTGCTTTGACTTGCAGGGTTGTGTTATCTGGGGTGTGGTGTTCATTCATCACCACTCACACCAGGATAAAATTTAGCCAGTTGTTTCAGTCTCAGGGAAAGACCTGATAAACTTGAAATTGGTCCCTTTGGCTGTTTGGAAGAGGCAGGTGTACGTGGTTTGAACTATATTCCCTTGACTGTAGCTTATCAGAAGTTTTTCCGGGAAGACAAAACTTCAGAGAAGCCACAGGTCTGCGTATAATAATGTGATGAATTCTGGATTTCTTTATCCTATAAATTCCAGTCTGGAATGAAACTAGTGGGACACCTCAGAGCTTAAATAATTTCTAGGGAGAGTCAGAGATGAAGAAGGCAGCCAGTAATGAAAATGATAGAGAATGAGTATTAACTGTGTTTTTCTCTCTTGGTTCAATATTGGCTTTGTTGCTGCAAGTCAAACATCAATTCTGTGTTTTCTCCCTCATTAGCTTTTCTTCCTTGAGTAAGCATATTTTTTTTAGTGACTCCTCATTTTCCCTTTTAATAGATACCCTGTTTTGCCTGATAGCTCTAAATCTGCTTTACTAAAAACACCTAAATCCCATTACTCGCTGTTTGGTGGATTTTGCCCCTAAAGTGCAAGAATCAACAGTAAATGCAGGATCTGATTAAGAGAAGTGCAGGCTTTTTTGCAACTGAACAGTGAAATATATAACTTAACTATCAGCACATTGAGTCCTTTTCTCTGGCCTTGTATTGCTGAAATTCCTGGATGGGAGTTATTAAAATGGAATTGTTCAACTTTACTTGTAGAAGGGCTGGGTGGTTGAATTGATTTTCTGGGAGCTGTCAGGTACTTTAATCCGTGTACTTCATCATGTCAAATAAATATATTTAAATAAAAAGTAATGTGTAATGAATCTCAAATGTGAACTAAAAATATGGTGTTGTTCTTCTCAATAGACAAAATGAAAGGTTGGATTTAGTGGTGTTATGGTCTTAAGTATGATGAGGTAGGAGATGGTTTTGATGACATGTTACAGCTATAGAGTAAACAGATACTTTGTGCATATAGCACATCCTCAGTGGATGAGGAATATTTGTGAAAAAGGACTTGAGGTTAATTTGTTTGGAAAGCCAGATACAAATTCAAAGACTTTTAGGATTCTTTACTTGTCACTATGAAGGGTCATTTTCTAGCATTTATTTAAAAGCCTGATGTAGACATTTTGTGCTTAGTTTATGATGTGAGGAACCTAATTTATTGATTGCTTTGGTCTCCTAAGGAGAAGAAATCGCATTAATATTTATGCCTTGATTTTTCCTGTCCTTATAGGCCTGAAATCTGATCAGCTTTACCTATTATGGGTATCAATGTATTTAAGAGACTGAATGACTCAGTGGATTTGGATTTGGGTAACAGGATCTAGGGTATTTAGGACCTTTACATCAGTAGTGCAAATTCAGCTCAGGCTGTCTGTGCTGGTGTAGCTTCTGAAGTCAGGCATCTGGGAATTAAATTAATGCTCTCAGAAGTGGCTCTAGAAAGCTCTCTTTACTAATACCCATATCAGTAGTGTAGGGAAGAAGACCAAGGAATGAAATGGCAAGTTGAAAACTCATTTATTGGCTAAATCCTTCCATAACAATGGAGCAATTGAGAAAAGATGTGTTGTTTGGCAAAATCAGGAGGCAGCAGGTTTACACAAATTAACTGCAGTGTGACATTCATTGCCCTGGATTGTAAGATAAAGATTTAAAAAGATATTTGTCAAATCATGGAGAACAGGTTCCTTATGACATAGGTCCTAGCCAGGAAGACACTGATTACTTGAATGGGAAGGTGTGGAGAGGAGGGGCTGCCCTGTGCTGTCTTTTCTCTCACAGACTTTTTCCCAAGCAGTCACTTGGGAAAAGTGAGGACAGGATAGACCTCAGGGCTGAAGCAGTGTGGCAGAGCTTACATTCTCAGTGCTATTGTCACATCATGAGGGCAGTGTTGTATCAAACCAGGTGAACTAGAAGAAAGAGGGCAATGGTCAGCCAGCAAATAAGTGCTCAGAGAGCAGTGCAATGCATTTGTCCCTCATGTTCCTTTCTTGTTTTTGTTTAGGCAGGTGACAAGCATTATCATCCAAGCTGTGCACGATGCAGCAGATGCAACCAAATGTTCACAGAAGGAGAAGAAATGTATCTGCAAGGTAAGGATGTGTCCATTCCAAAACAAGAAAATCAGACATTGTGATTTTTCTGTCACAGACCTCAGGAATTTATAAACCATCCCCATGTAATATGTCCAAGTAGGACTCTAGTCATCCTGTCCTCAATAGTGTTCTCATATTTTTTCACCTGATACCCTTTTGCTCTATTAGGTGGCCATAACTGTGACTTTGCAGGGACTCTGCACCCTTGCTGAGGCAGCCTGTGCTTGCTAAAAAATTAAATTCATTAAGCTGCCTCTGAATTTGACATCTCATGAATAGTTTAGTCCCAGAATGGTGTATGAGATACCAGACAAAGTGAAGGGATTTCCCTTGACTTCTGCTGATCAGTTTCTGTGCTATTCTGGACCACATTCCAAACAGTAAAATGCAAGTGAAAATCTTCCAGAAGCTGCAGTGAATTTGTTTTGAACCATATAGACCTCATTCCTCATGCACATTGACAGAGTCTCTCCTCCAGTTCTTAATTATATTTGCTTCCCTTGCCTACTTCTCTTTTATCTGGTCACATCTCTTTTTATTCACATGTACTTTATTTTTATATATTTCTAAAGCCACCTCTTGTGTGTTTATTTTCATCTCCCCTTTCTTGTTAACAGTCTTGAACTCCCAGTTATTGCCAAGCTTGGTTTTTTGTGATCTTTTCACGTAAAATAGAATATACTCTTTTTTTTTTGATTGAGAAGTATCCTTGATGTGAATCCCACCTACTCTCTGAGAGGGTGGTATACTAACTATTAAGTTATTTTTATTGCTGGCTGTAGTATTACTGTTGGTAGAAGGATGTATAATACCCATTTATGTAAGCCAGAAATAAAAGTGAATAAGACAGATATGTCTTGGGATTTTATATATTGCACTTAGGTTAGAAAACTTGAGGTACTTGAAAGGAATGTAGAAGAATAGCAAAAAAATTATGAAAGTGTGATCACAGCCATTTCTTGAAATCCTGAGGAGAGGTTCTTACTGGAGGAGTTCCAAAATAAGATAATATCGTTAAGGCATTCCTTTGAAGCTAACTAGTTTTATTTTGTAGTTTGTCCTTCCTTGCAGTCCCTCTCTCTCATCTCTTCCTGACCTCATACCTCAGTCATCTTATTCCAGCTGTGCCCAGAATGGGATGTGAAATTGTGTGGCAGCTCTGCTTGGCAGGAGCAGGGAGGGGCTGGAAGAGGGTTCTGCTGTTCTCTTCTTGCTCTATCTCTCTTTCTGTGGTTATGAATCAATGTTCCTTGTGCTCAGCCTGTCTCAGGGGAGGAGCACCTCAAATTGCATTTCTTTATTGTTCACAAGATGTCTTCTGACTAAATAATGTAATTGCTGAGTGTGCTCCAGACTGTCCTGCCAAAGGTTTGCTTGCTGAGTTCAGTGTGCTTCTAAGTGTGAGGACCTAAAAGCCTTTCCTGTGCAAAGCTCTCAGCTCAAATGCATATCCTGACTCCATCCAAATCACTGACCCTAGGGTGCAGAATGCATTCCAAGCATTTCTCCAAAATAGAAATACAACACCATAACAACAAATCTAGAACAAAAATCACATTGTTGATAAAATACATGAAAATAGGTGGCTTCTATCTCACTTCTAATTGTCCTCTCCCTGGAATATGAAAGCACTGTCTTGGTATTGCTTTGTATAATAGAGAAACCTGGCAGGATTGGGGTAGAAACTTGTGTTAGAAATGTGTGGGAAACTGGCAAAAGGGAAACATGGACAAACAAGCTGTCTGTCGTGGGATTTTCTATGTTAGGGATGGTTGGAATAATGCTAGCAGAAACACTCTGGCTTGGCACTGCTCCAACACATGAAAATGAAAAAGAAGCAGCACCAGGAGCTGTTTCTTTCCTATTGACTTCCTGGTAATACATTATTTTATGGGCTGCCCCACAAGGCTGTTGCTGAGGTAGGATTGCCCAGTATTTAGAGGGATGCTGATGTTGAAATAATGGTACGTGCAAAGTATAAAGCTGAATAAATGAGCATGCTAGTTGGTGTTTTCCAGGTGAGCAAACAAACATATGTTAAGAATGGAAATAATCACAATTTGCTGAACTGTTTCCAGTAGTAAAAGAGAGGAGTGATGCAGCTTGGGAATTTGCATCCTTGCAAGCATTTCAGAATAGATTGGCATGTTTGGATTAATAGTATCTACAAAGTGTAGGTGGCTTCAAGTTCAAGATCACAAAAAATATGTACATTTAACTTCTTAAGCCTGCTCTGTCTGATTTGGATTTTTAAACGTCACATCTTTCAAATCTCTCATCATTTTGTAAAAGAAAACCCACAACCCTTAGCTAGGTTTCACCATGAAAATGACATCCAGTTTCCTGCATTTCTTGTTCACTTTCAGCATTTTCACAGGGTGTCCCTAAATTGTGTCAATTTGTGAGAAATACTACCCAAAATTCAATGGCAGCTTTCTCTTGGATGGTAGGGAAAGTTTAGCAGAAAAGAATCACAGAATTGTTAATGTTGGGAAGACTCCTAAGATCATCAACTCCTACCATTAATCTAACAGTGAGATACAGAGGAGTAGGGATCATTTTTCTCAGAGCCACACAGGAAGGAAGCTCACAGCTGGATTTGAGACTTGATCTAAAATCTTCCAAGTCTTAGTTCATCCTTGAGCAATAGGTGTCATATTCAGAGGATTATTACTCAGACCACTTCTTTTAACATGAACTTATAGCCTTATAACCTGAACTCTCTTCCTCCTGCATGGGCAGGGCACAGCTCCCTCCTGCTCTCACAAGCTCTGTGGGGTCCTGGCTCTGAGGCTGCTGTTTGTTTACAGAGAAGGCTCTCAGTGCACTTCTCCCTGTTGTCTGATGGTTTCCCCCTGCCAAATGCACAGTTTCTTCTTCCTCAGCTTAGACTCACAGCCAAACATCTCAGACCCTTGCTCCAGAGTCACAGTGTTCTCTCCTGCCTCCTGATGATGACTATGCTGTGTACTGCTGGGAAGTGAAATGACTCCTGCTGGTCTTTACTTCTGCACCAAGCCATGTAAGGGCTTGTTAGAAGAAAGTTTAAGGGCTCTGACCCATCCTTCTGCTGTCCTCTGAGGGTGGGGTTTCCTCTGGCTGCTTTTGAGCTAACAGTCAGCAGCAGGAGACCTGGACTTGGCTCTGTTTGGTTTGTTTGTGGACAGAGTGAAGAGGTGATGTTCCCCCCTGCAGATAGTCAGGGCTCTGGATTGGCTTTGTGGTGACTGGAATGAGGGATGAGGATTTTATTGCAGCTGCAGTCAGTGTCAAAAATCAGTGTTAGTTTTTGCTCCATTTCATCTTGGCCAATACCTGCCAGCAGCTTTCCAGCAGTGACCACAGTTTACACTCTGTTCCAAAGGACAAGTGAAATGGGATGGAAATGCTTCTTGCCCCTGACATCACTCAGTCCTTGAGGACAGCAGGATATTCCTACTTTACAGCATAAGAAACAATGTCGTATTTTGGGAAACAAACAGCAGAGGATTTGACTTTTTTAACAGAATGTATAGCTGGAATATGCCATGTGGAAGCACCAGTGCCACACACCAGAGCACAGGGTGGAAGTGCTGTGTGTGCCAGTGGCAGGTGCAGTGTACTGGGATCCAGGGAGAGGCTCTCTCATGTGCAGCTTTGGCCACCTGCCATCCTGGCCTCTCAGGCCCTGCCAGTGGGTCACACACAGTCCTGGCTCTTGCACTGTGAATTTCTAAATTTTGCTTTTCCATTTTGCATGAGGGAAGACGTGATCTGGGTAGTACTTTACAGTAACTGAGTATGACACCTGTTCAGTGGGCTTGCAATCAGAACTTCCTTTTTGTGTGCAGGGCAGTACATAAGGGGAGAACAGATCAGGTAACCATGGCCCAACTCTTTTGCTCTTACCTCCATCCTGCCAGAGGAACCCTCTCTCAGTTCCTCCAGCTGGTGCTCACTTACTCTCTTGCTGCTTGAGGCTGCTTGAGTTTTAATTAAGAATGTGTGCAAAGTGCTTTGGCAGCCTCAGGACAAAGCTGCTGTAGATACGCCAAGGATTTGAATATTTTTTTGTTTCCCTTGTGTTTCCCATGAGTTATACTTTAATGTGAATTACTCTCATAGTTCATACAGATTCAGCATCTGATGCAATGAAGACATTCTCTTTAATAACTGGCTTTTCATGAGCAGAAGTCATTTGCTTTTCTCTGAATAAAGATGTGTTTCTCCTGCCCCAGGTTCCACTGTCTGGCATCCCGACTGTAAGCAATCCACTAAGACTGAAGAGAAGCTCCGGGTAAGCTGAATTCATGGCTCAGTGACACACCATACATTTTGCACACACAATAATTGAATGTTGTTTTTAAAAGAGTGACTTTTTCCATGTTTTTTTCGCATAGCTGTCACAACTCTGGCAGAATATACAGTGGAGGCACTTCAGAGGTATTGCTCTGATTTTTAGGCTTACCACCCTCACATACCTGTCTCAGTGCACTGCCTTAAAGATAGTGTCATTTACTGACATACAGACGTGGCCAAGTATCTAAGACACTTCATTTCATATCTCAGTTGTTGTGAGAGAGACTCTTAAGGAGAAGATATGAACAGGGCAAATGCTATCATGTATTTTAGTGGTTTTGCACATCTGTGTAATTGCTCTATAGTTATCCCCTGTTCTGCATGGTTATTTGTAGCATTTAGACAAGATGAACTCTTCTTTCTCTTTGCCATCCAAGTAAGCCTCAACCTAAAGCAATCCTGATTTGAATGCCAAAAAGAGCCACAGTTACCCTTGGAGCTACATCAGCATATTCAGGCAAACTTTCTGGGTCAAATCCTCGGTGACAATAATGCTGCACTGATAAATGCTAGAGCCTGGCTTTTTGCATGAACCAGGCAATTCTAAGCCCTTATTCACCAATTCATGCTCTGGAAAATTTTCTCTTTTTGATGTCGTAGTTGGTCCCTTAAATTCTGCTAATTTGCCAGGATATGAATATTAGAGGCTGCATACAAATAAATTGTCTTTCAGATAAGGAAACTAAGAGGTACTGATATGAAGATAATTATGACATCCTGTAGGTTATATTCTTTGTGGGTCTCATTAACAGGAAGCCACATCCTTTAGCCTTTATTCCAGTACACTGGTCTGTAAAACATCCCCCACAGAGAATTTATTATGGTTATAGGCAATGTGCAGATAAATTCCTGTTCAGCAGAGTTCGTGTTATTGTGGGCAGAAGCATAACTTGCCTTAGATGGGCAAGTGGTCTAGAATGGCCAGACCTCAGTGCAGGCACCATCCAGCATTCACACATTGTTCTGTCCTGACTTTTTGTAAGAAAATGGAAAATTATGCCAGACTGGATTTTCTTCCTCATTTAACAGTTTGAATGTAAGACAGTATTTTGGCCATGCTTAAGTGTCAGCATGTTTTTGCCTTGTAGTACTTGGTTGTAGTACAATACCTCCCTTTCACTTGGACCCAGGAGTTTTATCAAAGCACTCCTGACTACACTGTGGCCCTTATTAGCCTTCTCCAGCTGACCTTATAAATCAGTTGTCTTATTTCCATTCCCCAAGGAAATGGCTGTAGTCCTCTTCAAGTATTTCTCTTTTTGTCAGTATTCTCCTTTCTCAGCTAATTTTAATTGAAGTGGGCAAAGTAAATGGATTCACTCACCTGCATGGCATTGCCTAAGTGAGTGAGTTCTTGCAGGAAGAGGAAGTGAAGCTGAAAAAGGCAAATTGAGGCAGCATCTGAGCAATGTGACAGCACAGCTGTCCAGCAGCACCATGCTCCTGGAGGAGACCTTCTATGCAGAGGTTTAATAGGTCCTTAAAAGGCATTGATAAGGGCTGAGAGATGCACTGTTTTTAGCTTCTATGGTACATCATAGATAGTCTCTGTCTACTCTGGTGCAAAGTCAGGCTCCTTATTCTAAAATCAGCTGGAGTTCAATTTGATAACTTTGACACGTGCTTCATCCTGTTGACCTAAATGAAGGCAGTAGAAAACAGGTAGGTACAGAAACAAACAAAACTGGGGGAACTATGTGCTATTTGAGCATGTCAGCACTAAATTGGGATCTGTACTTTGATTGAATTTCAGTTTTTTGTTCAGGGTCAGGTCTAGATGGTGGTTCTGCAAAAAGCCAGTGCCATTGCCTATTTGCTTGCTGGGTTTCCTTTCCCTATAGAACAAAACAAAACAAAAACCCTTTTATCACTGAAGTAACTTCAGAAGTTTTCAGCAAGTTCTGTTTTCTCTCAGTAACTGAGTTGGGATATAAACTAATCAGCATTTGAGCTGGTCAAGATCTGAGAGGGAGTTCATGAAAGCAATGGTTGCTTTAGATCTTTTCCCCACTGGTATTTGTGGAAGTGTACAAAGACAAAACAAAGCAACCATATGCGTGTTACAAAAATATATATTGTTTAGGTGTTTATTTACAACTGTCTGGCTGTTCATGATTCTACAGCAGTCAGTAAGTAACAGATATTATAACACAAACAAATGATAATAACTTGATTGAAAAAAGAGCTTAACCACTGAACTGGGGAAACTGCTTTCCTTTTCACTCATTTTTCCCTTTTGTGTTTCATGACAGCATTCCTCATCTGAGTTCTTTTATCCAAAGAGTCTGGTTCTGCGCAGGCCACGCTCTGCAGAGGTTTGCTGTTGTGTTTTCATAGTGTTGATAATGATCTTCTTTACTGAGAAGATTCTTCATTACTGTCATTTGCTGCGCTTGCTACTACTCCTGCCACACAGCTTTCCTGCTATCACTTGCCACCATGGGCACTGACGCTGTATTTTGCATCACTTGTTTCAGTGTTGCTTGTTAATTCTCACCTTTTTTTATTTTGTTTAATGAAATGCTTAAAATTAACTTTTTTATTTTAGATTCAGATGAGTTTTGGGGGGCTGTAGTATTGGTCTTCCAGTATTCCAGAAAGTTTTCCTTCTGAAACAAAAATTAGAGTGCAAATATGAAGCAAATGGAAATGGTGAAAAATATCTGACTTTAAAGCGATGGTTAAAAAGAACCTGTTTTCCATGAACAATGACTTACGTTTTTAGGAAAAAAAGAAAAACATCAGTTAAGTCACTTCCTTTTTTAATATGTATTGACCAACTACTCATGAATACTTTAGCTGAGAAAATGCTTACAAAATCCCAGGTTTGGATATATTCTATGTGCTGCCTGAGAGCATTTGCCTCTCTAGTCTGGTGCACATCCACATCTGAGTTGCAAGATCCTCTCTGTCCTCTTGACTCTGGAGTAGCTTTCTACTTTCAGATTTTACTGAGTTTGCTTTGCCCTACAAACAGCACCCAATTCCATTTCTTGTCCTTCAGGGCAGTGTTTATTTGTTGGTTGTATCTGCTGTGGGATGTGTGGCTGTGCTGATGCAGGGGCACCTGGGGTAGTTCTCACCTGGTGATGAAGTCAGAGCACGCTGGTGGTGTGGACCTGGTACAGGCTGTGTCTGTGCCACTGGATTTCCTTGGTGTTGGTTTGTGCAGCCTTCACACCTCTCATTGCAGAGTAGATGCAGTCAAATGTCAGCCAGGGCAGGGTGTCTGTGTGACATCCAGCCTGCAGGATGGGGTTGGACAGTGGAATCTAATTCTGGGATTCAGTGGGGGTTGATGCAAGCCCTGTACCCATTATCCTGCACAGTGGTTTAGTCACTTAACTACTACTGAACACTTCTCTCTCTGTTAGCTACAGATCTGTGTATCAAGAAAATGCAGCATAAAGATGTGTTATCAGTGCTCCCAAGGAGAGCAGTGTCTCTTCAGTCCTAGACTTTATGGAATAAAATCTTGGAGTCTGAGAGCAGCAAACTGTGGGACCCTTTCCCTCATCTTTTAGGCCAGTGTAGCAACTTCTTGCATTTGGCTCAGCGTGCACGAGTCTGAGCTTCCAGTGTTGAAATCCAGGAACCTCAGGATTAAAAAGCCAAATACTATTCAATGTATTAGAAAAATATGCAAGGCAAAATAGGAGCAGCCCATGTTAAAATAAAGGTATGTTCTTGTCCTTGCTTTAGAGACTGGACTGTGTAGGATACAAATAGCTTAGGGACGTGTAGGATCCTGTGTAGGATACTTAGAATACAGACTAATATCCTCTTGTGCAAATTTGGTCAGTATTAAATTCTGTGTTGAATTCAGTATGTTCTGGACTTCCCACTTTATTGTCTTGTTCTTCCCACTTACTCTTGATGAAGGCTAAGTTTGCATGAGTAGTATTGTAGAAGTTTGTTTGGTACCAACATACCTTCAGTGATTACGTGCTGAAAATTCATTCTCCCTTCTGGCCTTTGTGTCCAGAAAAGAAAGAAAATTTAATATCTACTAATACCTGTGTCTGTGTGAGTTTGAACTAAACCTGTGCACTAGTTTTGTCTTGATTCATATTTAGTGCAGAGAAATAAGGATGCATGCATTTGAAGGAAACACCCTTATAATGAGGAGGGTACAGTTAAACCTGCAGAGAGGCACAAAGAATGCTTATGTTGAGGGACTTTGTTGGTCTAGTACAAACATTGAAAATTACAGAAATCCATAGGAAATCCATATTCTATGAGCCCTGGTTCCAAATCCTAATTAGCTGTAAAACCTTACAATTGACAGATCAGGTAGTCAGTATTACGTGTTGTACTGAGAAAGTCAAATCCCTTACTGTCGCTAAGTCTGCCCAGTAGAAGAAATTCCATCCTAATCTTCTATTAGGTTATTTATAAATATGCTTTACTTAAAGTAGCTTCTGACGTTTAGAGGATTTGCTTAAGCTATAATGTTAAATGTTATTAAGTGAAAACATATTCATTCTTCTGCAGCTATTATCACCGCCTTGCATAATGAACTCTATCAAAAAATTAAGGCAGGTACTGTAAATGGTGACGATGCCTTTGTAAAACGGTAGTGCATCCATTTGGCCAGATGTTCTTGGGATCACTTTTGATCTGGTTGCCTGCACCTGTAAGTTTTTACAGAGCATGATGCTGAACATCTGTACTTGAGAATGCCAGAGCCACCACATTGTAGCAGCACTGGATGATGTGAATGGCTCTAGCGGGGATTTTTTTTTTTAAGAAATTATTTATTTAGATGATGTAGCATGCATGATGACATGACAAACAGAGGTAAATGCAGATGAACATCTTAAGCTTCGTAGTCTAATACTGAAATATCAAGTTGATCAGTTTGGGGCATCTGCATGGGTGATATGATAATTGAGCACTCAATTCACGATGAGCCTTAGAGGATGAGCATGACAGTTGGTGTTATCTCTGTCAATCTGCAAATGAAACTGGTAAAGAACTTTTGTGTTGAAGGTAAATGCATGGAATGAAGAACAAAAACATAAAAATATGAAGTCTGTGATAAAGTGGGAAATACCGAGAAATCTTGCAAATAGTTTTAGATGCTTTGTGATCTATTTTTTCCTTTGGCTCCTTTAATGACATGCATGAATTTTTCTTGACTGAATTTCTATTGATTTTTTTTTCATGTACTTCATAGACTTTCTGTATTTGGTACAGACATCCAACATGTAACTACTGTTACATCCATTTGCGTGGAAGAGGAAAGGAAAAAAGTGATGACTTTCCTACTCTCTGAAAATGTGGAGAAGCCACCAGAAAAGAAAAAAAGATTAGCTCTTCCTTTAAATTTCTCTACACAAAGGTGGCTTTATAAAAAGCTGTATTTGAATCCTTCAAGGAAAAGAACAATCATATAAAAATGGTTCTGATCTCTTTGTAAGGCAGCTTAACAAGCTTCAAACTTGTTTTGTTGCAGGGAGTGTAGAACAAGTGTCACAAGACTATTGTGATGGAAGTAAATACCTATAAATTATTGCATTCATATTAAAGATTTGTGTCCTCTTTCTTCATCTGTTTTCTTTGAATAATGTGTAGAAGAGATGCACTTGTGTTATCCCCACATCTCCAAAGTTAAAGGTTACATCAGGGCCAGTCCTATTCCTGTTTTAGCTGTGCTCTGATCAGCTCCCCTCTAAGGTGGAATTTACACCCCAGTGCAGTTACATCAATAGAGAACTTGACCTCCAGTGTGTCTCTTGCCACCTGTGTAAGACGGAGTCACAATGGTGTTACACAGGGTCAGGAATGAAAGTGTAACATTCAGTCTAATAAAAGCAATACCAGGTCACAGATTTTCAAACAGGAGTTTTTATGGACCTCTTAGGAGAGGAGCCAGCCATTGCAACTGAAAGTATGCCGGAGGAACAGCTTATATCAAAGAATCTTCGGTGTATGTTTGTTAAAGCAAGCAGCATAAATGTTTTTAAGTGCAATGCAATTGTCTTTAGGGGAAATGCAAAACTGTGAAGGACTCCAGACCATATGGGGAGAAGCAGGGTAGGAAAGAGCCATCTGTGATGGAAACAGCCTGTGTAACTCAAAATAAGAAATAGGGCAAAGTGAGGCAGGAAGGGTGAGGGTAGATGTACGAGTCCTTTTTCATGCACTGTCTTCAAGGGTATGTTTAGACATAAGCAAGGTACAGGACTGGGAGCTGCTAGAGGGAGCTGCAGGTCTGCTTGGATTCAGCTCCCCAAGAAAGGAGCAGAGTGTGCTCAGGCCATGGCTGGCATCCTGCCCAGCAGTGGGGAGCTTTGCTATAGGCAGAAAGTAAAAGTGATGTACACAGAAAGAATCACAGAAAATAGAAAACTGGTTTAAAGAGTGTAATTTCTGGCTTGTGGCCTTGTTAATGGGATGGTGAAGAGGAACTTGGAACAGAGATACAGTGAGGAAATGAAGAACAGGTGCCAGTCCATCTGACAATTCCTCTTGCACTCCAGGGTTAAAGCACCTAAGAAAATTATTAGCAGGATATGGCTGAAACTATCTGCTTAAGGTGTCTGACTTTATTTAGTAAACTCACTGAAGTGATAAATGCAAGTGAATTTTCCTTAAACAAAAAGGTTTTTAGCCATGACACTAAGAGATGAAACTAAGGAGCTGGAGTGAGGACTGAGCATTTCTTGTTTTCTGAGGCAATTATAAAAGCTCCTGCCAAATGGGAATAAGCCATAACTGCCTCTAACACTTGTTTTCCTACAACAGGGAAAATTGAGCAGACAAAACTCTCAAAGTATGTCTGCCAAAAGCCAAAGGTAACAGAGACACCCCTAAAAGTACCTCAAGTACTTATTACTGTTCCCTATGTTGTAATGAAAACAATTGTTTTCCATAGTAACTGCAGCAACATGTTACATGTGTCTCCACTCAAACAGAGTGAAATGGAAGAATGGAAGGGGGAATAAAGTGTTTCTCAACAGCAGCCAGATTTTTCCAGCTCAATTCTTGTAACATTTCCATGAAACAAGTGCTTGTTGTTGGGATTTTTGGTTTGGGAGGAGCTTAAGGGCAGATGAGAAATTTCTGTTGCCTTTTGAGATGAAGGAATTTGCAGCTACAGAGAGAAAATAAGAGAAACATTTAAAGGTCCAGCTGAGAAAGTGTTCTCAAACATGCTCTGGAGAGAATTTGTGACTGTGTCAGTCCACAGCTACATCTGCTCTCTGTTTGATCTGAATCTTACATTTTTTGGTGGAACATATTCAAAGCCTTTTGTTTCTCTAACCCTCCCTGAATGTGGTGACTTCATTTTCAAAAGTGAAGTCAGAGGAAGCCTGCTGTACAATCCATGACTGGTCTTCAGCATTTTATATACAGATGGTTCCAATAGCTTCTCTGGCTTTGAAACTAAAAGTAGAAAGTCTCTGGGGTCAGTTGAAGGGTTCCTTCAGGAAATGTATGGTGAAAGATAGGTCCAGTAGCCTTTTGTGTTCACTCCAATATTTCCTGAGAAACAGTGAGCCAGGCTGTCAAGCCTGGTTTCTCTTCAGGTGTGCCTGAAGGTCCCTTAGTCCAGGGGGCCTTACATCACAAGCTAAGCTAAGTCACATCACAGGCTGATGAGGTAAGGACTGTCTCCCAGGCTTTAATTTTAAGTGACTTTGAAGTATCCCACTGTGCTGGTGTCATCAGAGTCATGTGTTGACACGAAGTTTTGTGATGGGATTTGGTTCTTTGCAGTCAATTAGGGAGCAAAAATTGTTCATGGTTTCTCAGTTGCAGTTGGGATATGGTTGACTACCTCTGTGTATCTGCTGCGTGCCAAGTTTAGGAGTAATCATCACAATAACCAGGGTGACTTTTGATTAAATAGAATACTTTTCAAATGCATCAGGTTTTCAGGATCCCCACACCTTGGTCATCAGTTATTTTGTCTCCTCTCACAGAACTTCCCCCAGGGCACCAGTGTCAGTTTAATCCTGAAAAAGTGTAGGAAAATCTACTAAATGTAGCAGCACTGGCTCTCTAGGGATGAGAATGTTCTCATGAGTTTCAGTTTGCAGGACTTTGTCATTAAACACCATGACTTTTGCAGTATGGGGAATCATGACATTGCAACCAACATTTGACTTCCCTGCTGCATCTTTGTTGTGCTGCAGATGTAGGGAACAGCTCCAAGCAAAGGATTTCACATCCTTTTACTTACAAAGGCTGAATTCAGTTCTGATTATTTCATTCCTAATGGAAATCCAGGGACTGAGCACCTGGAAAGAGATAACATGTGTGCTGTGCTCCTCACAACAGTTTTGTCTGCTGGACTGCTGATCCCTGCAGTGGTTTGTGAACTAACGTGTTGCTAAAAGGACCAGCAGGACTGTCCTGGATGGTTCTTTGTATGGCTCCTACAGTGTCTCTGGCAGGTGTTGTTTGATTTTGTTCATTATTGTTGTCAGTCTAGTCTTTTACACTGTGTGATTTAGAGAANTGCATGATTCAATACAATAATTTGGCGGCAAAACTATAGTACTTGCCATGCTTGCAGACAGCACAGCAAAAAAAAAAAAAAAAAAAAAAAAAAGCCCACTTGCTTCACAAGATTATGGAATTTCCAGAATGCTTGCATTTGTGTTGACATTTTTTCCTAAATTCAGTTATTTTCAAGATGTATGCAGATTTCTTCACTTAAAATTGCCAACATTAATGGCTTCAGATTGCTCTCAAAAGTTCCCTTTTGTTTTTCAGCCTACAAGAACATCATCAGAAAGCATTTATTCCAGACCAGGTTCCAGTATACCTGGCTCTCCAGGCCACACTATCTATGTAAGTATTCCTTGTGATGAATAAGCTGCCAAGCCTTTGCTTGCACATGAACTACTCATGCTGAAATAAATCACTTTCATACTGATGCTTTATTTTAGTGCTTAAATTGTTAAAACCTTCCCCATCTAGCTTTCATAGCTGCAGGATTTCCAGAGCAGGGCAGGCTTTTTCCAGGTCACATTTCTCTTGGAAAGGTACAGTAAATCTTTTGATGTCACTTGGTGGTGTGATGAGGGACAGAGGGAAGGGGGGTCATTTGATTTTGTGAGGATTTTGTGAGGAGATCTGTGTACTTTGTTACACAATTTTTGAGAGGTCTGCTCTCTGCACTTGAGGAATGTGGGGGAGCAGGGTCAGCTACACTGAGAGAAGCTTGGCTCAACCAATACCTTCCAAGTCAGGAATCAGATTTTTTGCTTGTGAAAGGAAAGGTGTGTTTAATTTAGGAAAAAAAATGTTATTAAGCATAATGCTAAATCACTGATTTTACCAATAGCCTTGAGATGATATGAAAATGTAGAGTAAACCACAGAAATCTGGCAGTTACATTTATAATAATGCAGAAAAAAATGTCCAAAATTACAAATCTCATGTCCTGAGTTAAACTCTAGTTCTATGCATTTCAACATCCACAAAAATAAGGTGATATATTAAAAGTGTTGACACTGCAGATATCAAAAGACAAAGCATGTCCTGGAGAACTGCCATTCTGTGGGTAATATCAACTTCATAAACTGTAGCTTATGAGAATTAATTGCTGCTCAAAATCACCCATCTGTGAAGCAACATGGCAGCCTAGATCGGGGTCTACAAAAATATCTGTAATAATTTATATTTGATTAAGAGTATCCAGACATTTTCACCTCATTAACACACTGGTAAAAATTCTACAGAAATAACATATATTGATACACCTAAATATTTTTAGGATTAAAATGGCTTAAGGTTTTTTTTTATATCTGGTAATTAAGGGTTTAACAGATTTGAATCTGTTTGTAAAGAGTGAATGTCCTAAATATTTCAAGCCTTGCTTTTCTAGCAAGAAAGGTTTTGTATTGTTTCTACTTTAAGGCATTGCTTAAGAACCACCAAGAGCAGTGATTGTTAAAGAGGCAAATTCATATTAATCTGAAATTACTAGGTGCTAGCCCTCAGGAAGAACAGACCTGAATGTTTCCTTATGCAATCTACTATGAATAAAGTATCTTGCAGAAGTGTTGAAAAACAATTTGAATATCCTCTTCCAGTTTTAGTCATCAGTGTATTTCTGTAAGGTAGGTAAAAATGTATGATGATTTATTTAAAGTCTTTCTGTAAGTAAAGAAAGATATTAGTTATCTAAACTAAATGTTAAGGCCTCTTTCTCTCTCCCTCTAATGGGTGCAGCTGACTTGGAATTTATTTCCTACTTCTGTTTTTTAACTAGTCAAGATCTCCTTGCAGTCTTAGTGGAAAAAATAGTGTATGCTTGCACCTTGTAGTTGGTGAGGAGTGGATGCTTTAGTCAGAAGTTTGGGCATAGGATGAGTGATGAATGGAATGTAATTCTTTTATTTGGGAGTTTGGATACCCAGTCCTGACAGTCCTCTTTGTCTTTTTATTTCCTTCCAATAAGTTCTGTTTCCTCTTGTGTGCACAGTTATAAATTGAGTATCTGTCTGTGGTCTTCAGCATGAA
The DNA here is from genome assembly GCA_013400855.1 of Buphagus erythrorhynchus. NCBI lineage: Eukaryota > Metazoa > Chordata > Aves > Passeriformes > Sturnidae > Buphagus > Buphagus erythrorhynchus. Next base: position 27,490 of record VZTT01064968.1, on the reverse strand, counting down.
ATCCTTTTGTAATCTCTGTAATCTACAAACTAAATTGATGTTATCACCCATTTTACATATGGGAAAACAAGAGCAGAAAGGTGAAAATACTTGCCTGAGGCCACAAAATGAGTCATTTGCAGAGCTGAAGTTTCCAGCTCACTACTGGGGATAAAAAACTTTTGTAACTAGATCTATATATGCCATGTTCTTTCTTCCCTAAGAGAAGAGAAAACACTGTGAGCTGCTGCAGAGGAGGCCTGCTGGAGAAGAACAAGAAGCATTCACTCCTCATATTTAGGGTGCCAAAAAGGGGTTTCCATAGCAACAGTGTGACAACAAATACACAAAATCATGAATTGTGTAAAACAGAAATTGCCAGTGCATTTGTGTAAGTTAATTTATCTTCTGTCTTTGACCTTTAGGCAAAAGTAGACAATGAAATCCTTGATTACAAGGATTTAGCAGCCATTCCCAAAGTCAAGGCCATTTATGACATTGAACGTCCAGACCTAATTACTTATGAGCCATTCTACACGTCCGCCTACGAGGACAGACAGGAGAGACAGAGTCTTGGAGAGGTAATGACCCACCAGCACCTCATTCCCTGTGCACTGCATCCAGAGCCTGCTTCGCTTCCCATTGGCACTCCTGGAGCTCCTGCTGCTGCTGTTCACACTGCTCTGTGTCTGTCTCATCTGGGGGTACTGGGAACACTCACCGTGCTGCCTCACGTGTGAAACTGCAGGTTCAGACACCTACATTAACACAGGGGGCAGGTTTGCAGGCTGTCTCTGTGTGTTTCCTCATAGCTCCCATGGATATCCTAATCTTTGGGAATGGCAAGGTCCAGAACGTGAGGCAAAAGCCAATACACTGCTGTGCTGTGGAGCACCAATATTCACAGGAGAATAGGAGGAATACCCTGATATTCTATGGACTAGGAGCAGCAGGATACTTACCTCACAGATACTGAAGGGAAATATTTATCACCAGAGCACTTTGGCAGACATACAGGATAAAATTGTGCCAGGATGAAGTGCTCTTCCACCTGGGAAAGCAAGTTAATTGTGTTACAGAAATACCTGCCTCACATTTTAACCTGCTGACATTTAGTAAGGATTCTTGTATCATGCAGCAGTAAGAAAAATCTATGTAATTTATTCTTCTAAACTTGTATGTGAAGGTATCTTTCAGACTGTTGGTCCCCAGTTTTCTCAGGTGAATTTCCATAGCTGCAATTACTATTTACATGATTCCAGTGCAGTCTGGGAAGCAGGTTATGTCATGGAATACCATCTGTCTGTGAATCAGACTTCCTGAATGCAAATCTAAATGGATGTGGAAATGGATTTACCGCTGCAATCTCAGTGACCTTACTGACTGTAACTGAATTGAGTGTGAAGATAAATTGAAGAAGAATGATTTACTGTAATTCTTTCAGGCACCAGTGGTCTGTAAATGATCAGATCAGTGTGACTGATAATCTGCTTTCTTATCAGTGTTCTGCCCACCAGCAGGTCAGAACTACATCAGTTTTTCTCCTTTGTTCTTTTTAATGTTTTATAGAGTAAGTTTTTAAAATCATGAATTGGAAATTCAGCTCAGGAATAAAATGAGAGGTTAACAGGTCAGAACATTACAGAATTTCTCCCCTCCAGTTTATGTAGGCAGTGAATCCAGCTGGCATCTGGTTCAAAACCACTGTGAGATGCATTAGTGACCTCTGACCAGTTCCAACAGGCCTGACCCATTCCACAAAACCTGCAACAAACACATTTCTCTTGCTAGTCACACAGGGAGAACTAATCTCACCAGAGAAGGTGAACTGTATGTTAATCCTGAAAGGGAAGCTTCTTACTGACAAAGCAGTGTGTTGGAAGCTGATAAAGCAATATGGTGTAAGTTGTCTGCTTTTGTGCTTGTTCTGGGAATAAGCAAAAGCCTTTGGGGTTTTCTTATACTATATTTCCACCCACATTAAATTCAGTTAATGTCTAGTGACTACAGAAATTTGTTCTGGAAACAGAAGGTGCTCTCATCTTCTTTTCAGAAGATCTCTGGTTTTCACCCAATGCTAATGCTGACTTCTGTCACCTTGGGCAAGTTACCTCACCTCTTTGTATCTGTTTCTCGTCCCTTCCCTTGCCCTAATGAGAACACAAGCCCATTGGGGTGGAGTGATCCCTTACCCTGTGTTTGTGTTGTGGCAATCGAGTGACAGCAATCTTGGTACAACATCCATCAGTCCCTATCATCTTTAAAAAGCAGAGGTGGTGACACGTTTAGTCGTGCAGACAGTGACTTATCCTGCATTCTCTTTGTGAAGAGTGTGTATGTGGTGGTGTTAAATAAAAAGGGACTCTCAGGTGATGCTTGTAGACTAGAAACGCCCCTCACCATGATGTAAAAAGAAAAGAAAATCCCCATTCTCAGCGGAAAAAGGGATCCCAGCGCCCGCTCCGTCCCGCGCGGTCCCGGCGCCCTCTGGCGGGGAGCGCGGGCTGGCCCGGCCTGCATCGGCCTGCAGAGACCAGAAATTAATGAGAAACTAACGACATCCGAAATTAATGAGAAACTAACGACATCCGAAATTAATTGTCTGCTGCCGGCTGAGAAAGTGTCCAGAAGCTGCCAGGTATTCAGGTTCTTCAGGACCTGTCACTTCTGCCTTGCAAGCCGCAGCCTGATGAGCACTGAACCCGCCTCCAGCTTGAGTTGGATGTATATTGAGAAGCAGCACTTTTTGTCCTTTGTTTCAAGTATTCTGTTTGTTGAAAGCACTAAATGCTCTAAAAAACTTTTCACTAAACAAGAAGACATAAAATGAAAAGAAGGATTTTTTTTCTAACATGATAGATGCTTCAAAATGGAGCAGGGATCCCACCTGTCAGTTCAGTTAAAAGACAAAGTTAAAATGGCATCAGTGTGAAATGCTGGAACTTGTGTTGCAGAATGATGCCTGTAAAAATTAGCAGAAATTTCCCAGATGACAAAATGACCTGTGTGATTTCAGGTATTAGAGCAGACTCTCAGATCTCAAAGCAATAGAGAATTGAGCCTGTTGCACTAGAAATTCTTATGTAAGTTTGGTCAGACGAGCCATCTTCCCCTTCCATTTCCCCTTCCCTTTCTTCTACATCTTCCTCTTCCCCCTTCCCCTTCCTCATCTGGAGTCATCACCCTATTTCCACTGGTTTCCTGTTCTGGAATGGAGCTGATTTACTCACTCACCTGCACAGTGCATTTCAAGCTGATCATAGCATGGCCTTCTGTGATAGACCAGGTTTTGAAAGATGGAGAACCAAACATTCCTTGGCAGCCTCAGCGTTTGAGATCTGACAGTTCACTTGTGCATGATAAAACAGTAACTTGGCTGAGAGTGAGGTTCCAGTTCCCAAAAAGCAATGAGACGGTGTCAGCTAGTGATGGAGTGAAAATACATGAAAGGAAAAATACCTGGATCCAGCATGCTACTTTCTGGGCTGGATTTCCAGTTTTAGATTCCTATGACTACCTTTTACTGTAGCCATTACCTCAGCATCCAGGTAACCCCAGCAGATGATAGAAATTCATTTATTTAGAGTAACACATGAATTGCTAGTAGAAAAATGTGGGAATGCACCTCACAACATGTGCTTTTTTCATTCATAGTGGAAGTTTTAGGTTAGCTCTCAGTTTTTGTAGAGGATGTTGTTCCAAAGCACTGTGTGTGGAATGTTACATGTGGAGCAAGGTTTTTACAGCTGCTGCTGTTAGATGATAGGAATTAGGAAAATAAGAATGTAAAAGATTTTCAAGGCTTTGATGGAAAGTAGCAAAAGCAGTCTTTAACAGCTTTATGGAAACTTGCTGAAAAGGAAATGTCCTTTATCCAATAACAAACGTTGCTGCTTTGTTTGGATACTTAGCATTCCCAGTGTCACCAGCTCCATGAGAGTGAATGGTCTCTCAATCCAAAATTTATGGATATTTACCAGCTGCATATTTATTACCAGAAACTCTGCATACATTTTACACTACTGCTGTTATACATTAGTGTACTAGTTGGACCAGAATCAGCAGTTTTGCTTCTGAGATATTATCTTAATAGCTATGTAATTCTATAATTGTGGTTTTATTTAAAAGCATAATCTCTTGCCTAGTTTATTATGACAAATGATATTGAAGTTTTGTGCACAAAAGAAATAATTAAATCCTGATCTCCCAGTTTCAAATTGTCTAGTGTCTGAAGAGCACATAACTGGTAATTACACATAGCCTTTATTCTTGTTTGTACCATCAGCATATGCATAATCATGTGTTTATTCTAAAGATATTTATTGCCTCAGTTTCCCTGTCTATGTTACAGAAACTTTTCATAATATTGTGCATATTTCTGCCCACTGGCCTTCGTGCAGCTCTTGCAATACACATGCTTGTAATTCCTGTCTCTTCTCCTTACGTAACCATGGAGGAACACAGAGATTTAAAGGAGGTCATATCAAAGAAATGTTGATGACAACTACGTGCTCCTCTGCATGGGTATGAAATGTAAGGCCTTGGGGAGAAGCACATTTTTGCCAGAGTGTATGCGTTGGATGGAGGGAAAACATGCTTCATCCTGAAAGATATTCTATATTTTGATTTTCCATGCAAAGCTCTGAGTTAAGTTTATTTGCTTTTGATTTCCACTTTAAAGATTTCTTCATGACAGGCATGGTTATTAAATTAATAACCCTTTCTGATTTTGATCTTTACAGCTATGTTTTAATTACCACAATGATTAGAAGGCTAAGATGATCTTGCATGGTACTTGACTGAATTAATCACGCTTATAGAGATTCTCCCAGAAACTTTAAATGTCAGTGATTTATGGACCAGTCCCTGAGCCATGTGGAAAAAGCAGGTTCCAGTGCTGGAATGGCCTCACTAATTTCTGCATTGCCACTTTACATTGTCATATGTCAGACTATCTGCAGCAATGTTTAGATTACCATTTTCTGGCCCATCATAAGCAATGATATTTCATAACCTTATTTTTTATGTCTTTGCAGTCTCCAAGGACATTATCACCTACCCCTTCTGCAGAAGTAAGTTTGGTGGAATCTTTGGGGGCAGTGTCCTACTGTGATTAGAATTATTCCCTCGAGCCAGTGAAGGTGTTGGGTTTGTTGTCAGCCAGATCCATCTCTCTTTGCCACACAGGCATGTTTTCTCAATGTTGAAACTTAACAAAAATTATTTCTAAGAAGGAGACATGAAGCTCTTATTGAGAGATTGTACAAAAGGTGGAGCTGCCTCTCCTAACACTTGCTGTCTGTAGAGCAGAGCCTTTGTCCAGCAGGCGTCACTTCTGGTACATTCCTGCTCCTCGTGGCACAGGCGGATTCACATCTCAAGGGCTGCAGGATTTACAGGAGATAAAATGCTGCTCTAAGCATCTAAATATTAACCCGTTTTTGCTACTGAAACATTTGCAGTTTTGTCTTGAAGAAAACATAGCTATGGTCTGGTTTGATTTTGCTTTGCCAGAGGAGTTAATTTGAACATCATAATAACATGAAACATTTGGGAAGTCATTTGTCAAGATACAATAGATGCTCTTGCAGAGTCTTTATCATTGCATTATCCTGTTGCTTATTTGCAACATAAAACTTGTACTTATTGCTACTAGTTAAAAATTAAGGGATTATAAAATTGCCTGTGAATCTTCATGCATTAATCAGTCCTTTGCCTTTTGTCCTGGTTTAGTTTGTTTCATGGAGGAGTGGGGGGGCAAGGCTGTTGTTTGTTTTGAGGTTTTTTGTTTGTTTCTTTTATTGGCTTTTTTACCCCCAGGAAACCAAGTAATCTGAATTTTGCTATACAAGATGTCATGTTTACAGATGCATGGGGGATCTGATTTGGATATAAATACCTGCTGATGTAGCTGGTGACACATGGTGAATTTAGCCACAGAGAGCTCTGTGCTGCAGCTGTTGAATTCTTGCTGGTCTCCAGGTTAGCTTGCTGATGGCCAGCTCGTGTGTCTTGTGCAGGACACTGCAGGACACACATGCTCTGGATGCAGCTTCCCTTATGGAGTCAGGGAATGTGGACAAATCTAGGATTATTGTGGAGTTTAATAGAAATTACAGGTGGAGTTGGAACCTTCCAAGACTGAATTCTGACTATAAAAGTGGGTTGGAGCAGATCCTTGGAGAGCAGTGCTATTGAAGTAGGTTGGAAGCTTAAGGGATGTTGCTATTTCAGTCGCTTCTGCTGGTGCCTTCAGATCCATGGAAGTTAAGTGCTGCTAAAAGATGTGTTCTGTGCATTTACATTTATCAGTGGATGCCTCTGCCCCACAGGGCTACCAGGACGTCCGGGACCGCATGATTCACAGGTCTACCAGCCAGGGCTCCATCAGCTCTCCCGTGTACAGTCGGCACAGCTACACCCCCACCATGTCACGTTCCCCCCAGCACTTCCACAGACCTGGTAAGGGCAACTGCATTGCAAACACATGCAAAAATATTGTGTCTTTATTATGCCACTCAGTGGTGCAGTGAAGCAGTTCTTTCTCTTAGAAGTGGAAGTTTAGGATTGGAAAATTGTTGTGTATTTTAATGTCTCGTTTTCTATCTGTTGTTTTTGTTCTGGATTGTCATAGTCTTTTGCACTAGGCTGTTTCTTGCATCATAAATATGCATCTTCTGGCTTTGTTTCCAATAAATTATTTTGAAAATATTTGTATGTTTCTGAAAGCTAGTGAAAATTTGCAGCAGTGAATCGCAAACTTAATTCCAGAGTTTGGGAAAAGTATCACATATTGGAAACAAAAATTATGGCTTGACTGTACAGAAGTTAGTAATTTATTACTCGCTTGTAAAAAATTCCTTTAAAGCTTGGTGCAGCCATAGAATCTCATATTCAGAAGCAAAACACCCAAATGTTCCAAATTGCTAGTCATTTTTTAAGACATGGACTCAAGGTATCTTTTTAATTAAAGCTGTAGGCAATTGCCTGGGAGCACTTGAAAACACAAACTTTACTTTCTGGTTTAGCAGTGATGTACAAGTCCTGTGGGCAATATAGAAAATGTACAGGTCATTCAGGTTCCCAATGCCTTCAAAATTACTGGTTGTGTATCTAAAGGCAAGATATGAAAATGAACTATTCATCCACACCCAAACTGCATAAAAATGTATTGCTAAATGCTACTCATTGAAGACTTTTCAAGACTGATTTTATTGTGTATGGTAATGAATTAAATCTTTGTGATCTGTTTTTAAATTATCTGTTAGAATTGCAGAGTTTCATCTTCTTTGGTGATTACAGCTGAACAGTTGGGATGCCAAATGCCCATATGCAATAGGAGCTGCATTTTTAAAATTAAAGATTTATAATAGAGCCACCACTGTGGAACTTGAATGCTGTAGCCATTTCCTAGTGGGGGTGGGCTGAAAGCAGCCAATTGTGTCTGTCAGTGAATGCCTTATTTAAGGGACCCAAGGGAGGTGGGACAGAAGCAAATTGTGTCTGATACTTAGTGCTGACAACATGACTGTGTTTTAAGATGACGTTACAACTGAAACTGAAAGAGACTTGAAAACATGAAAAAGCTGCAAACTTCTGTCCCTTGATTCTCCAGTTCTGAGGGGATTATTCCATTTTTATCTGTTGTCTCAGGGGTATGAACAAATCCAGGCCCTTTTCCAGACTTGACTGTGATTGAATTTTACTGTCTGTCTTCAGTCAAAGAGCTTCCCCAGAAGCAATCTCTGTTTATCTAACTCTTGTGATGGGCAGATGGGCTCAAGCCAGAGTTGTGATCCAGTGTAAAATCTTCCAAAGTCCACAGCCTGAAGGATTTTCTGGAGAGATATTTGTTCAAACTGATTTGTGTTCAGATGATCTCATCTTGGGCTCACCTGTTACTGACCCTCACACGACACAGAAATCATTCTGTACAATTTGTCATTTGATGTTTCCTACCCTGTTTTGGGGTAATTGTTAAAGCTATTTTAATAATTTTCCTATAGTAATTATTTACTGAATAATAGCACAAATATATGTACTTTTTTCTCCTAATGGCACTTCTTTTCACCATGTTATTTTGCAAGAATAATTTCTCTCTGAATAAACCCAGTGGCCCCAGATCACTTCTCTTTTGCTCCCAGCTAGCCCTTGAGAGAGAAGTGAACTGCTGTACTGACGTTGTCAGCATAAGGTTCTTCAAAAATCAAGTGCTACAAGTTCTGAAAAAGTTTGCAGCCTTTTCCTCCCGTGGTGCCCTAGCTGATGTTGGCAGCATTTTTGGAATGTCTTAAAACAATAGAAAACTGCTTGTATGCCTCTTGACTGACATTTTTCGGTCAGGCACTTTTCAAACCAGCTGCTTTTTTAACTAATAGAGCGTCAATGTTTGTGATGTTTGCATGCTGGTAGCAAGCTACTTTCTGGTAAAAAGGCATTGGTGAGAAGCTCATTAAACCACTGATGTTATGCTGAATTAGCAATGCAGTTCAAACCTAGGCCTCTCTTCTAGCACTTCCTATAATTGTGTCTTAACATTTACGGGCCCTTTGGTGCGTCTTTAACCGCTTTGGTTTGTTTTTTTTTTTCCCTCCTTCCTTCTTTCCAGAATCCTAATTATTCAATGCCTTTCTTTTTTTTTTTTTTTCCCTCCTTCCTTGGAAGCCTCCTTCCCTGCCTGTCTCTTATTGCTTTTCTTTGTCTCCGTTCTGTGCTGCCCCCGTCCCGTCCCGTCGCGCTGCCGCAGAGCTGCTGGCTCTGGGGGTGCAGTGCGTGGCTGCCCCGCGCTCCAGCCGCCCCAACTCCCCATTCCGACACCACCTCATCCCCCTGGCCAAAGGTAAGGAGCCAGGCCTCTCTCCAGGGACCTCCCTGCAGCCTGGAGATGTGCCAGCGCTCTGGCAGAGCTGGGAAGGCGACTCTGCCCATGGCTGTGGAGCTGAGCATGCCTCGAAATGTGCTGTTGCACTCAAAACTACGTTTAGAATAGACATAATGTCCTTTTTCTTGGAGGAAATATGTCATTTCTAAGGGCCCTAGTTGAAGAGTCACCAAGCATTTACCTGGTAGAAACACACAGAAAAGCATTGTCATTTATTACTCAGAACCTGTATGTGACTAATTTAGCCTCTTTCTAAAGCAGTACACAACAGTCCCTTCAGCAGGTAGTTTATCAAATTTAATTATTACTGCCACATTCTTAAAACATGCAGTGAAAAAATTGATTACAGTATTGCCTGAATGAGGACAAGGTGATCAAAAATATGGAGAAAAAAAAAAGGATGATATAAAAATCAATGGCACCAAGGAACTTAATCTTTTTTATTCACTTTGGCAATAATTAGGTGCAAACAAAGTAAAATTAAAATCTCTAAGCCTCTCCTTAACAAGTACAAATCAGCAGGCTCTGCTGAAGGCAGTAGCACTGCAAGAATTTACATTATTTGAGGATCTGGTCTTTTTTGCAATCTTTCATTTTCTGTGGTTTGATTTGGAGGAGGATTCTTCTGTCCCTTCAAGAAACTCATTTAGCTCAATAAGCTTTTAATTTTGTTTTTTGCTTTTTATGAATGTGGTTTTACTCTGAGTTCTGTTGGAGCACTTGGCTGGCCATCTCTTCTGTTTGGGAGGAGAAGGTCATAGCTTGTATCACCTACAAGAGCTCAAAAAGAGAAAGTTGAGTAAATTGAACATAGATTCCAATCTGGGACCACTGATTAATGTAGATATTAATAAACTGGAGATAATCAAAAGCAGTTGCAAGAAAGTTGTTGCCATGAGGTTTCAAGAAGTGCAATAGATCTCAACATCATAGCTCTTTAAGCATTCAGATCACCACCACTAATTTTATTCTTGCCTTTTTTAAGATGATTTTTGATAATCTGCACTGTCCACTTTTCTACTATGTCTCTATTTTAAAAAAAATCTCACTTAAAAAGATTGGGACCCTTAAAAATAGCTATACTGCTCATTTCAGCATGCAGTTAATTCATAGTCCTTGCAATTTCAACATTTCTTTGCTGTAAATCCAAATTAATGCTCACACTCTTTCAAGTGGCATTTTCATTCTTTTTCTGTTGATAAAATAGTTTCTTCAGCAGATAAAGGAGAAGAACTATTGGAAATCCATGCTTATTGTTTTCAGATTTCAAAGAACCACCTGGCATGTAGATCAGGTATCTTTTCCAGTTACTAGTAGAAAAGGCCAAATGGGATTGCAAGTGCTGTAGACAGAGGGGGAGTGGGTATGGTTTTTATCAGATATGACCTGAAAGATGTTGTAGGAATCCTCAATTTTCTGAAGACCTGGACAGCATTTATGTGTCATAACTCAGCTCCTGAAAAGTTCAAATTCCTCTCACTGTGACAGAAGAGGCACCATGTGGTCTTTTTACTGGCTCAGCCTTTCTCACTTGTACTTTTAGCAAGAAGGTGACCTTGATGTTGGTTTGTAAGAAAGATTTCACAAAACTATAACTTTTGAGGTTTTTCCCTTTTTGAGATCATATCTCAACTGCTTTGGTAAAGGGGCATGATTTCCCAGCAGCATAATGATAACTGAAGTGTCATATGACACATTACACCTGTGTTATTTTGTATACTCAAGCCAGTAAAGAAGACATTTAGACCAGTTTCAGTGTGTTTTCATACAGCATAAGGCTTAAAGAACAATTATGATTAAGCCTCATAGACACAGCCAAAAGTAAAGAAATTGGAGGAGTGAAAGGGGCTAAACACTCCTCAGAGTGAGAGTTTGTTGAATGTAACATATATGTTGAAAAAGCTGGAAGAGTGTGTAATATGCATCAGCTTAGACTTCATTTAATCTAATTTGGACTCTCCATTGAATTTTGTCTTGTCTCAATAAAGTACTGTCTTTGCTATGAAAGAATCAAAACAAGTCCACGAATGAAAGAAACCCTGACCCTTCTTAAAACAGAGACAAAACTTGCATTGAGAGCCAGGATTTCATCTTGCATGCCTAGAATTTTTCAGAGGCATTCAAGAATATTGCAAAGCCCTCATAAGATTTCCATGTAAAAGAGTTCCAAAGTAATGTGTATTCCTTTGCTCACAGACCTTCCCATGAGGAATCTACCCACCTTCAGAGAGACTTTGGACCTTGGTTTTCACAGGTTCTCTCTTTCCTTCCCTGAGGCAGGTCTCCAAAATGAAATGCTTTCTGTACCTGGTAACTGTTTCCAGGGTTTTGTGGATGCAGGTGAAAGTTCTGCTCTAGAAGACAGTTGTGTATTGGCTTTTTCATGATTTTCAGTTTTGTGTTTGAAATAAAGGCTACACATCTGGACGAGAAGGTGAATGATACTTTGACAAAACCTGAACAGGGGTAAGGGTTCAGGTACTGCTGAGCTTGTTTTCCTATGTCTAGTCAGAAGTAGAGCAACTAAACTGGAAGCTGACAGAAGGCTCAGTGTTAGTTGTAAGTTGACAGAAGGCTCAGTGTTGGTTGCATATGGGATTTTTGGCCTGATTCTGTGAGCTGAGCTTGTGAATCCCACAGTGAGCCCAATGGTGAGCACTTCAGAAAGCAGCAGGGACCTGCATTACACTGGGCTGTGTGTGGGCAAGCAATTCTATTCCTGGCTGCTAGGGCAACCTGCCTAACAAATTCAGCTGTAGAAAACAACTACCTGATGGAGGAAAGGGAATGAAAAAAAAAAAGCCTCTGAATTTCCCTTCTGCTGTGCTCTAGTGATTGATTTTTAGATTAAGCTTGTTCCATTGTCTCCTAACATCCCCCCACCTACAAACAGACATATTCAACTTCATGCCAAGGGTGTGAGAATTAGTTCTTCCTACAGTGTTGGTGAACTGGAGTGCTCTTGTTGCTTTGGTGAGTTAACAGTAGTTACAGCATATCTGAGACAGTAAGAGAGACATTTCTGTGCAGGCAAGGAAGCCAAATTTAATGGGTTTTTATGTAAAGCTGTAAGCAGGCTGGCCATGAGGCCCTGGGAGACAGGTACAGGCAGCCAGGAGCTCTGCTTTCCTCTGTGCATGTGCACATTCTGCAGATGTTGGCACTGCTTCTATAAATTGTGGGTGGTTTTTCAGCTGCATCCCAAGCACTTAAGCCTCGTTATGAGAGTGAGTTCCTCAGGGATGGCCTAATGGGAATCTGAAGTAGATGTACCATTCCTTCTTGCAGGGGTTGGAGGCAATGAGGCTGCCATCCTAGGAAGTGTAAGGGGGAGTTATTTGTCACAACTAGCAGGAGTCATTAGGTACCCCAGGAAATACAAGCCAACAGAGACATCTGTAAAACATCAGGTGCAGGATGGCACCACAGTAATTGTCTGCCTGGTTCTGGGTGCATTATCCAACATTTCCAGTTCTCTCTAAACAAATTATCTGTGTCCCAGATGCAAGACCAGCCAGCATACATTTATGGGTGTGAGCACACTTGGTTGTGTCTAGAGGCAGAAGGGGGTCTAAGAAGGTTTCTTCCCTGTATTTGTAGTATTGGTGATAGAAGCATTTCAAATTGAGCGCACACACATTTATTCTACCAGTTCCCAACAGGTAAAATGTATTTATGATGCCTCTGTTGTGACAAGTCCACAGGTCAATAAATCCCTTTTTGTTTTTTTCTCTTCCATTGAGTGTAATTGCTAAAGGAAGCAAAAAGGCAGAGTGACATGTTCTCTATAAACAACTAACTGTATCTCGAGACATATTAATATTGAAAACAATGATTTTGCTAAAAAATAACTCATAAGTTCTTGGTAGAACCAAGAGACATAAGTGAAATCAAGTGAGGTGTTTCCCCATCACTGTATCTCAAAGGGTGGAGAACTAGAACACAGTATTGAAATTTCTAAGTAAAGGACCATAGATTGACATATGACAATGATTAACAAATCATTCATGCTGCTTTTCAGAGTTAGCAAGCCTGGCCCTTACTGTTACCTGGCCAGAAGCTCAGCATCACTGCACCCCAAATAAAAAACCACTGTCAAATACATGTGGTTGAGAGAGCATCATGTCATTTAGGGCTGAAATGTCAAAGTGCAAAGTACAGAGTTTTGCACATGCAATCTTCTGGACAAATTTTGTATAGCCAATCCCCCTGAACTATGCATGTAATTTTTAAAACATTCATATGCAGTGGGTTAACTTGTATGCTGGCTGAAGTCTCTGGGGGCATATCTCAGCAAGGTTTGTATAGAGCATTTTTTTTTCCCTTTAGTGCCTTTTAGATTGGCAGATGACTGTTCAAGTAGAAGAAGAGTTTTTGTGTAAATTGTAAAGGCAACTTCTTTTTTCCTTCTCCCACAGTTATTTCCCCACCCTGGATAGAGAAATAGTGTGCTGAGTCTAAGGTTAAGGGACCTCTAACAGGACACAGGAAACAGGCCTGAAATTTATTTTTTCTTGAGTTTTTAGCCCTTCTGCAGTTGTTACCATTCCCTCCTTCACCATCCATTTTTTTTTCCTTCTTTCTTAATCAACATTTCTAGGGGTTTTGAAGCTCTTGTGCATACCTTAAAAAACGGAAGGAGTTTGATGCTCTCCTACTTTTCACTGCTGGGGTCACCTCACCCATGTGAAATAAGCACCTGTATGGATGGTTTTACTTGGTGGGAGTTTGCTCTAGTTTGAAGAACAGTGCAATAAAAAAGGCAGCTGCATTCTTTCGAGGGACACACACAGAGATGTGAATGGATATCTGGCTGTTAGGTCTTGATGCTTGGGATCCACCATCGTGGTTGTGCAGCAGCCCTCACTCCCTGACAAGACACAGGAACTTTCATGGCGGTTGGATTGCTGTGGTGCATTGTCAGGAGGCAAAGGGGTAATGCCAGTAAGAGTAATCCTACAAATGGAACAAACTGTGTGTGCAAACTAGAGCTAAGGTTTTTAGGTGTTAGATTCAGATTTGCTAAATCAGCAGTGGTGAAGTATTGTCATCAGAACCAAATTTGGCATTGACAGAGATTTGGAGTGGCATGAATGAAGTGCACGCAGTCACCAGATGGGCTGCACTGCTTTACAAATTATTTTGACATATCAGAATTTTCCTAAACCAATGAAAGAGTGTGTAAGGAACAGTTATGCCTTTTGATATGGGCCAAGGGACCTAACAGCTATTTTCTGTTTCTGGTTTCTGTACACTTTTGGTTTAGTGAACTGTAGTAACTGCCAGCATCTGCTTCTATCTGCTTTGGGTTTGCTTATTGACTACTCTGCTCCATGTTTGCGCCTTTTAATTCCAAATATCAATCTCCGTACTAAAAAAATCATTGCCAAGTAACCTTCCATTCTTCTTTTCTATACTGCCCATCTAATCACCAGCTATGAGTGCACAGCTCCTGCCTGCATGCCGTCAGAATGAGTCTGAGCTGCTCAAACCTCAACTCCAGCCTGAACATGAATTTTTGTCTCTGCAGGAATATCTGGGGGGGAAAAAAAAAAGGTCACCAGGGCTACTACCAGCTCTCCTTATTGTTTGTATTTATACTTTTGGTTCAACTTCTTTTCTCCCTGGAGGTTTTGATTCCGCCAGTTTTGTTTGGGTTTGATTGGGCTTGCCTTTTTTGTTTTGTTTTGTTTTGTTTTTTTTTTAATTGCTCTCCCTCTTCTCATTTTGTTTTCTCCATTCTTTCATTGGAGGCAATGAGCCGTCCAGCGGTCGGAACTCCCCTGTCCCCTATCGGCCTGACAGTCGCCCTCTCACTCCAACTTACGCTCAGGCCCCTAAACATTTCCATGTTCCAGGTAGGAGCTGGCACTGTGTGTGTCTCGCTGTCCTGTCACAGTGTAGAATGTAGCCTTTGTAGCTTCTGTCTTGTCTCCATCTTTTCACACCGTTTACCATGGGTTGCACCCTCAGGAACTGCTTCTGGGCTTGCTGAGAGGAGTAGTGCCTTAAGAAACGTGGGGGTTTATTGTGATTTTTACCTGCTCTCTTGGCCAGGTGTTTCACTCTTAGAATGGTTAATTTTTCAGGGTGGGTTGATGGCCTGTGAGCTGTATATGGGCTATGTAGGGCTTGGTTTTTTTTCCCAGTTGCACCAGCTGAGCACCAGCATAGCTCTGCTAATTTTAGAGGATTTGGTTTTGATTCACATGCAGGCAGAAAAGAGGTGGCCAGTGAGCCATTACATATGTTGTTTATTCAGATGTTGTGACTTGTTTTAGTCTTGAACCCAACAATTCCGGTTTAGTGTTCCTTTCTTGTTAAAGCAGGTGAGGTTGTTTCTTGTTTTGTGCAATGGCTTGGTGTCCTAAGAAAGACCTGCAGATCCACAAGGATATGTGTGCCTTAGGATGTCCTTTCTGTAGAGGGCAGTCTGTTTTGAAATGAGCTCCACAGTTGTTCCAGCATCTGAGAAGACCGTGTGTCTTGGATTTTGATGGGATGAGCTGTGTGTCCCTAGGTTTTGGGCATACATCTGGCTGCTTCAGTGATAGCTGAAAGCCTTGTTCTATCCAGTTATTTTCAGATTCCCTTCAGCCTAGTGGTCCTCCTCACTGCCAGAGGTTACTGCCCTTCCTCCTCTCCTCAAATCTGGCAGATAAACAGTTTGTGCACACTCCCTTTCAGTCAGGGTGACCTGGCTTGGCTGAGCTCAGCTCTTTTAACCGCTTAAGCTCACCTGATTCTCAGTGCCTCACCTAAACTCAAGCCTAATTGCATGAATAGCTGTGAGAAATGACCTGGAGCATGGTGGGGGAGCTCTCCTTGCCAGCTGGGGCCGTGCAGCCACAAGTGGAGCTGTGCTCCCATCCTCCCTGGAGCTTTCTGGTGTCCGTGTGCGCAGAAGGACTGCATGACTGCCCTTGTAATGTTCAGACCTGTCTGCTGGTCAAGTGGCCATAACAGATCCCACACAGGAATGAAATACCACAGTCTTTGTGTGCAACGAGTTTGCCTGCTTATTTAAGGATGTAGGGTTCTGCAGATTAAGATTCGCCTCTATTTCAATAGATTTTTTAGCTTTAACTTCCCTTAATGCCAAAGGCAAAGTTGTCTCCTATAACACTTTAATTGGATCTGTGATGCAGCACACATGTGTTTCTGAAATTCCTTTTCATCTTTCACTCTAATGTAACTGAAAACTTTTCAGGCTGCATAAAGTAGCAAAATGGGTTTCTGACATTAATTTTCTGGCTCCCTGTAGCTCAATTTGCTCTTCTAATAACATTTTGGCACATTTTTGCTCTGTAGTGCTGATTTTGGATTAGCTTTTGTATTTGTAGCTGTGCTGAATACGTGAAATGTTGGCTGGGGTGGGAAGGTAGTTTAGAGCAAAATGGTTCCTGTCTTAGATTATTATTTGGAAAAAATATGGTATCATTTAGACATGCTGTAGATTTACTGCATTAGAGTTCTGGGAAGTGTTTTTATTCTGATTTACATAGGTAATATGCAACATGGTGGGCCTTGAATAAAAAAAAAATACAGAAAAAAGAAAGAAAATCTGTCCTTATGGTTTGAGAATTAGTAGCATATCAGTTGAACACTGCATAAAGAATCCCTTTGACTCACTGAAGTGTGGCTGTTGTTGTCTGTTCAAAGCAGTGTCCTAGGAAGTTATTTTGTTCTCTGGATTTTGAAGTGAATTGTAGGCTCAATGCATTCTCCTCTGCTCAATCCAGCCAGTCAGTTGGAAAGAAAATTGAGCTGTTCTGACTGACGCACAATTTTCCACAAAAGTTATTTGGGGTAGTTTTCCCCAAATGGCTTCTGTCTTCACCATTGAAATGTCTTGCCTGCTTACATTTCTTCTCTTTTATCCCACTTTAAAATTGATGGTTCATGAGTTGATGCATCCACATGTTACAGAATCAGCTCCAAAGACTTCATACCACATGTCTTTGACTTTTCACTTGTTCTTATGTTTTCTTTTCTTTAAATAATCTGATTTTGTATAATACTAGAAATAGCTTTCTGGCTTTTTCTTGTGCTACATCCTTGATTTGGTCTATCTATTGCTTTAGTGGTGGAGTTATCTTTATCTACAACTGAAGTAGTTTTCACATTCCCATTTTTCTGTTTCTTGATATCACAGATCAAGGTGTCAACATTTACAGGAAACCGCCCATCTACAAACAACACGGTAAATGACCTTTCCCTTTTATTTCAAAATTGGAGTGTCAACTGAATTAAAAGGTGTGCAGTTAGTGAAAAGCATTCAGTTTTTACTTTGCAAGCATAAAAATTTAGTAGTCCAAGCTTGAAGCGGCTGTAATTGCATGTCCTGGAAAATTATTATGTTTTAAAGCTTGTTGTTTGGTTTGGATAATATGGTTTAATCTTGCCATGTGGATATGAATGGCAAAACTGCCATTAGCTGAGATTTTGCTGTTTGCATTATGATACCTTCCTGCATTTCTCTTCTTTAAGTTTATATTTTAAGAGTACAGGTACTGGTCATGTTAAAATAGATTAACAGTAGACTGATCTCTGACAGGGACTTCACAAAATATCCTTATTTTAAGCAGATACAGTACATTAATTTATTTCAACAGCAAAGATGGAGATGTTATAATCAGACTGGAGTTCCAAATGTACCTTTAATGTGGCTTTAAATAAGAATCTTTAGTTAGTGAAGATATTATAGGTGACTTATCACTGAAAGGGCTGATTTGACTCTCAGCCCTGTGATGCAGCTCCAGTAGTTTGCTGTACTTGTTTTTCCAGGTGTCTGGGTTCTGAGTTGGACAGCAGTGTTAGTGCTGTAAGCTTTTTGGTGTTGGTGTTGTCATAGCAAGTGTGAAATGACAGTGATGGCAGAAGCCCTCAGCCCTGCCTGTCTGTAGCCCCACAGGGGAAGGCTGCATTGTGAAGGAGTGTGTTCACTCTTCCTTTCTGCTCTGAATAGAAAGCTGTGCATAGGAGATGGCTTTTGTTTACCTCAGTGAAAGATGGATGGCTCCACTATTTATAAACGCTGAATTTTCATCCCTTTGCAGGTGTTTTTTCCAGTGAAATGTATTTAGGGTTAAGTAGCAAATGAGCAGCACTACAGGGTTTGGATGAACAGTTGGCTGCGAGCCACTGAGCTGGGGTGAGCAGGAAAGGCCACAAGTCCATTCTGTAGTCAGGAGTGAGAGCTGTAGATTACACTGCTCTGGTATCACCTAAGGGTTTTCCCCTCTTTTTTTTTTAAGTTTCAAACCATATGCTCATTTTGAAAAAAAGTCTTAACATTGTTTCTGTTTATTTTTATGGTTTTAATGTATCTCCTCACCTCCCATTAACATGTGAATGTTTAACCACTGACATCACCAATTCTAATACGTAAGTACTGTTTGAAGTCATGCTTCTGTAAACTCTGACCAGCTTCCTCCACACCTGCAATTATGCTTAGAGTTTTCCAATCATCAACTGCTCAGAATTCCCAATGATATCTAACACTGATGTTGCTTATCTACCTGGAATGTATTGGATGAGCAACACAGTGCATCAGTTTGTTAGAAGATGTCTTTCTGTTTAAAAAACAAGAGAAAAGGAAAGAAAATTCCAGAACCGTTGCTTCTGATACGATAGCCTCATATAAGCAAAGGTGATTTGAGCTAACATTTTCCAGCTCAGAGGGAGTGAAGGTTGGGTTTAATGTACACTGAATCCTATTAGATTATTTTTAAATTTTTTAATGTCAAGAAGAGAAAGCCATAATGCACGTCCTCACATGCTTTTACAAGGCTTTGACTTAAAATGGAATTTAAGTGGAAGCCCCACTACCAAGCTATTTTTTTTGTGAGGTTCATTGCTTTGCAAGTGCCTTGCCCTGCCAAGTTGACCTTAATGGAGTTTAGTATTTATTAATAAGTTCATGTCTGCTTTTACTACTACTGCATGCTCTAAGCAAGGGCATGCAGCATGAAAAAAATCCCCTAGTTAAACATTTGTTTCAGGTTTCTTTTCTTCTTTGTTTTGCTGCTTTTCACAGATACAATAAGAAATAATTAGCATCAGTTGTGTTAGAATTTGTATTCTTATTCTGATCTATTACTTTGCTTCCCCTAGAGGGAAAACTTATTAGTACATAAATATGAGTTCATCTTCATAAATAATCAGCTGTCCTTAGGATATATTGGCAAATACTGTTAGGCTGCATTTTCTCACTCTTGCCTAATCATTCTTACACTGTGAAACCCTAGTAAAATCCAAAGCTGATTTGATGTTATTTTGGGGTGGGGATGCGGGAGGAGAGGAAGGTTTGATTCCAATCTATTGGCAAGAGAAAGGCATTGTTTTGCTTCAAGCTGCAATTGGAAAAGCAAAACATGAAAACGTTTGCTTTTGGAAACTAATTTCTTGTAAAGTATGAAATTTTTTGCCAAAATAAGGCTGACCTTTGTACTGCTCCAGATTATTACATAGCTAAGTTCCCTGATTGCCATCTAGATGCAGCTGCCTTGGCAGCACAGAGCAAGTCCTCCGAGGATATCATCAAGTCCTCCAAGTTCCCAGCAGCTCATGCACCAGCACCCAACGAGATACCAAAGATTGAGACTGACCACTGGCCAGGCCCTCCCTCCCTGGCTGCCATAGGTATGCACACACAAACCATTCATCTCTGCAGCTCAAAAGGTACTGGTGACCAGGGGACACAAACAGTGCAGCTGGAAAAAATGTGTAGGAAAGGTGGTGTCACTCCAGATGCTCACCACAAAGTGCAGTTCTCCTGGTGGGACCAGTGAGTGTCTGAATCTAGAACTGTTGAATTGCACTGAGTAGAAGAGGCTTTGCTAAAGGACTTTGACATTGATCACACAGATATTAACCCATAAGCAAATTTTTGAACTCTAGTGCAGTAGCTTAAAAAGTGTGGTGTGTCACACAATCCTGACTTCTTTCAGTTACTCTATTTAATCTTTCAGTCCTAAGCTAATAGCAAAAATTCCACCGCAAACATGATTGTTT